>JARQOC010000044.1:58229-237209 GCA_033576535.1 Allobates femoralis | reverse complement strand
GCTAGTGGCTTGATATGGGGAACTGGTGAGGAGGACAGGGATGAGGAGGTGAGTAGATGGCGGTCAGATAGGAGGAAGGGGGAGCTTGTGAGATTAGATAGGGAACAGAGGCGGGTGAAGATGAGGACTAGTGTATGTCCATCTGTGTGGGTAGCTGTGGAAGACCACTGAGTAAGTCCAAAGGATGAGGTAAGAGAAAGGAGTTTGGAGGCCGCTGGCTGGCAGGTGTCAGTAGCGATATTAAAGTCACCCAAAATGATGGTGGGAATGTCAGCAGAGAGAAAGTGAAGAAGCCAGATAGACAATTGGTCAATGAAGGTAGTGGCAGAGCCAGGAGGTCGGTATATGACGGCCATTTGAAGATTGGAAGGAGAGTAGATACGGACAGAGTGACCTTCGAAAGACGAGTGGATAAAGGAGGGTGGAGTTTGGATTGGGTTGAAGGAGCAGTTTGCAGAGAGGCGGAAACCCACTCCTCCGCCATGTCTGTTGCCAGGGCGAGGAGTGTGGGTAAAGTGATGGCCGCCATAGCTCAGTGCAGCAGGGGAGGCCGTGTCAGAGGTTGTCAGCCAGGTGTCAGTGAGGCCCAAGAAGGAAAGGTTCTGGGAAGTAAAAAGGTCATGGATCATGTGGAGCTTGTTGCAAATGGAGCGGGCATTCCAAAGTGCTCCAGAGAGAGGAAGCAGGGGGGTGGGGGTCAGAGGCACGAGTTTTACATGGGAAGAATTGTGGTAGTTTATCTTATTTTGGTGGAGGTGAAGATGACGGGGTCGTGACTTCCGCCAAGACTGGGGATCACGGGGATAAAGTTCAGTCACTCGCTCCAAATCATTCAGGCTGGTGCTAGCATACAAAGAGAGAGTCTGAGACAAAGTTTCAGCTTCAGTCTTAGTCCGTGCACAGAACGCCCTGGCAGTCACACGGCACTAACTCTTTATTCGCAAAACACAACTTTTTATACAGGAAAGGAAAAGGCGGGTTAATAAGCAGGCATTATGCATATATGTCTTGCATCCGGTCCCGTTGTCATCTCCTAATTGGTCTTTATGTCTAAGTTTCAACTTCTGAAAAAATGATACCGTTTTTCTGGTAAATGACGTGACATGTTGTTGTTCCATCTCAGGATGTGGTCCAGGAAGCAGGTGTCAACTGTCTGTACATTTTCTGTTACATCCGCTAAGCTTAGCTTGAGCAAGGAAAAATATAATTTCAGATACAGACATAACATACAAAATTTCCAAGTTACCTCCACATACCCCCCCTAAATTATATTTTTCTTTCCCTAATCTTGAGTATTCCTGGTGACCTTTGTGGCTGTCCCATGGTGAGGGATCCAAGGAGATGAGTTGGGCTTCTTCGTTCAGCTACTGGAGTATCTGCCCCTAATGGGTCCAGATCCTCCTTCCACTGACACCATAATCACCATGGGAGTCCACCCTTCCTCTCTATCCCTATGTCAAACCTAGGTAGGTCGCACCCTCTCCCCTTGTCAGATTTTGATATTCTGATTGGTCAAACCTCTGGGGGAAAAGTGGGAGGTTTCTTTGAGGCATATCTACTTCAGTGGTTCTCAGTGGCAGGGTAGTCTCTGCGGGGTTTACTACGACCATTTGACCTCCCGAGACTTTCAACATTACCTTTTTATACAATGGGATACAGCAACATAAAGCTATCAGGCCTACCAACATTAAACCTGCCAAAATCATACCCAAGGTAGTAAGGAGTTGTTTCCACCCACCAGCCCATTCTGCCATCCAGTTGGCCCAACTAGTATCTACACCCGCATTTTGTTTTAATTCTTGGCTAATCCCTTTATCTTGTTGAGGGCCAATGTAATCTTAAAAAAAACTTACCATCTATGCCAAAAGCAGAATCAAAATGCACTCTCAGGAAGCAGTCAGAGCCCAATTGTAAAGCAAGCCCAGCTGCAGGCTAATAAACCACCTCTACCAGCTATATGTGGGAGGCAGATTGCCATGCATACACTGGGCCTGCTTAGGGCACCATTCACACTGATACACATGATGCAGAGTGTCTGAAAGCGACCCAACCGCTCCGCTGCTTAGCATTGGGCTACACAGTACGATACCTCTGCACCACTAGATGAATGGCGCTCCTAGGGGCCCAACTGCACCCTGGATAGATAAAAAGTGCAAAAAGTCTCTTATATGATGAATAAAGTGGTGCAGAGGTATCGTACTGTGTGGCATCGTTCGAGCGATGTCTAATCAGGCGCGTTCAAGCGATATCGAGCCATATATTGTAGCGTGTGACGGCCGCCTTTCCTTCACCACCTATATACAATCTCTCGCTTGCTCTTGTCGCTTGCACCTGAAGAACATCTCTAGAGGCCGCCCATTTCTCACCATGGGAACCACAAAAACCCTCACCGTGGCCCTGATCCATTCCCCTCTTGATTACTGCATTTCTCTATTGTTTGGCCTCCCCCTCACTACACTTTCCCCTCTCCAATCCATCCTTAAAGGGATCCTGTCACCCCCAAAACACCTCAGAAGCTATTAAAAGCTGTCCCTAGAGCATAGTAACACTTACCCTACACTCCTTTTAGCTCCTAAATGCAGCAAGTGAAAATGAAGATAAATGTTATTACACTATCTCATTAGTGATGATAATTAGTGACTATATGAATTCATAGTCACCCTGGCAGGCTCTCCCTCTTCATGATATCACGCTCAATAGGCGTGATCTTCAAATCAGATTCAAATGCGCGCCTCCCCGCTCTGTCCTATTCCGGCCGGCCTGTAGTGGGGCTGGGTGACGCGAATTGCGTCATTTCCGGCGCCGGATGACAGTATGTATACCCGCGCCGCTCTGTTAGCTTCAAAACGCGCACTGCGCATGCGCAGTGCGGGTCTTGAAGCTAACAGCGGCGCGGGTGTACTTACGTCACCCAGCGCCGGAAATGACGCGATTCGCGTCATACAGCCGCACAATGCAGCGGTCCGGCTGCCATAGGACAGAGCGGGGAGGCGCGCATTTGATTCTGATTTGAAGATCATGCCTATTGAGCGTGATAGCATGAAGAGGGAGAGCCTGCCAGGGTGACTATGAATACCATAGTCACTAATTATCATCACTAATGAGGTAGTGTAATAACATTTATCTTCATTTTCACTTGCTGCATTTAGGAGCTAAAAGGAGTGTAGGGTAAGTATTACTATGCTCTAGCGACAGCTTTTAATAGCTTTTGAGGTGTTTTGGGGGTGACAGGATCCCTTTAATGTAGAAGCCAGGATCACCCATCTGGACAATCGTTACTCAGATGCCTCTGCTCTGTGCCAGTCACTGCACAGGATGCCTATACACTACAGGACCAAATTCAAACTGCTTGTTCACACCCACAAAGCTCTTCACAGTGCAGCACCTCCCTACATCTCACCCCTCATCTCTGTCTATCACCCCACCCATTCTCTACGTTCTACAAATGACCTTTGACTAACATATGCACTAATCTGATACTCCCACTCCCAATTCTAAGGGTACCATCACACCAGGTGACATGGCCGGAGATATCAACGGCGACACACGGGGGCGTGCACATTTTTGGCGCCCCGCCAGAGGCGCCGTCACGTCTTTACACACGGCGATACCTCCGGCGACGCTCTAGCGATGTTACAGGCGCCATCGCTGCTGGGATGTCCACAAACCCCAGCGACGATCCTGTAACATGGGAGCCTATGGCTCCCATCGCCTGTAACATCGGCGATCGCCATGTAACATGGGGCAATGTGTACACATTGCCCCAGAGTGCTCGTCTGGTTTCAGAGAAGTGATGGGAAACCAGGCGACCACTCTAAGGCATCGATATCGCCTGTTTACATTAGGCGACGCACTGGCGATGTCGGCGGCGATAGGCCACGCCCCTGCATCGCCTATGAAATCGCTGCCGATATGGCTAAGTGTGATGGTACCCAAGGTCATGTCACTGTTTGTGTCTGCGGGGGGAGGACACGTCACGGTCTTTGTGTGCGGGGGGCGGTCTCGTCATGTCTGTGTCTGTGGGGGGGGTCACGTCACGTCACGTCTGTGGGGGGAGCTCACGTCACGTCTGTGGGGAGAGGTCACATCACTGTCTGTGTTTGCGGGGGGTCACGTCACATCTGTGGGGAAGCTCATGTCACTGTCTGTGGGGGGAGGTCATGTCACGTTTGTGGGGGGAGGTCACGTCATGTCTGTGGGGAGAGGTCACGTCACTGTCTGTGGGGGGAGGTCATGTCTGTGGGGGAGGTCATGTAACATCTGTGTCTGTGGGGAGAGGTCACGTCACTGTCTGTGGGGGGAGGTCACGTCACGTCTGTGGGGGAGGTCACATCACGTCTGTGTCTGTGGGGCTAGGTCACGTCACTGTCTGTGTCTGTGGGGGGAGGTCATGTCACTGTCTGTGGGGGGGGAGGTCAAGTCACGTTTGTGGGGGTGAGGTCACGTCACATCTGTGGGGGAGGTCACGTCACTGTAGGGGGAGGTCACATCACATCTGTGTCTGCGGGGGGAGGTCACTGTCTGTGTCTGCAAGGCTAGGTCATGTCAGTGTCTGTGTCTGTGGGGGGAGGTCACGTCACTGTCTGCGTCTGCGGGGGGAGGTCATGTCACGTTTGTGGGGGGGAGGTCACGTCACGTTTGTGAAGGGGAGGTCATGTCATGTCACGTCTGTGGGGGGGAGGTCATGTCACGTTTGTGGGGGGAGGTCACGTCACGTCTGTGGGGGGAGGTCACGTCACCGTCTGTGTCTGTGGTGGTAGGTCACATCACTGTCTGTAAGGGGAGGTCACGTCACTGTATGTGTATGTGGGGGGAGGTCATGTCACTGTCTGTGGGGGGAGGTCACGTTCACGTCACTGTCAGTAGGGGGAGGTCACGTCAGCAGGGGAGGTCATGTCACATGTGTCTGCGGGGGGGAGGTCACGACACTGTGTCTATGGGGGGAGGTCACGTCACTGTCTGTGTCTGCGGGGGTAGGCCACGTCACGTTTGTGGAGGGGAGGTCACGTCATGTCACATCTGTGGGGGGGAGGTCATGTCACGTTTGTGGGGGGAGGTCACGTCACGTCTGTCGGGGGAGGTCACGTCACTGTCTGTGTCATGTGGGGGGAGGTCATGTCACTGTCTGTGGGGGGAGGTCACGTCATTGTCTGATGGGGGGAGGTCACGTCATGTCTGTGGGAGGTCACGTCACTGTTTGTGTCGTGGGGGAGGTCACGTCACTGTGTCTGTGGGGGGAGGTCACGTCACTGTCTGTGTTTGCGGGGGAGGTCACGTCACTGTCTGTGTCTGCGGGGGGAGGTCACGTCACTGGCTGTGTTTGCGGGGGAGGTCACGTCACTGTCTGTTTCTGCGGGGGGAGGTCACGTCACTGTCTGTGTCTGCGGGGGAGGTCATCGTCACTGCTGTGTCTGTGGGGAGGTCCATAACTGTCTGTGTCTGTGGGGGAGGTCACGTCACTGTGTCTGTGGGGGGAGGTCACGTCACTGTCTGTGTTTGCGGGGGAGGTCACGTCACTGTCTGTGTCTGCGGGGGAGGTCACGTCACTGGCTGTGTCTGCGGGGGAAGGTCAAGTCACTGTCTGTGTCTGGGGGGAGGTCACGTCACTGTCTGTGGGGGGAGGTCACGTCACTGTCTGTGTCTGCGGGGGGAGGTCACATCACTGTGTCTTTGGGGGGAGGTCACGTCAGTGTCTGTGTCATTGCGGGGGAGGTTACGTCACTGTGTCTGTGGGGGGAGGTCACGTCACTGTCTGTGTCTGCGGGGGAGGTCACGTCACTGTCTGTGTCTGCGGGGGGAGGTCACGTCACTGTCTGTGTATGTGGGGGAGGTCACGTCACTGTCTGTGTATGTGGGGGGAGGTCACGTCACTGTCTGTGTATGTGGGGGAGGTACGTCACTGTCTGTGTCTGCGGGGAGGATCACGTTACTGTCCTGTGGGGGAGGTCACATCACTGTGTCTTGGGGGGGAGGTCACGTCACTGTCTGTGTCTGCGGGGGAGGTTACGTCACTGTCTGTGTCTGGGGGGAGGTCACGTCACTGTCTGTGGGGGGAGGTCACGTCACTGTCTGTGTCTGCGGGGGGAGGTCACGTCACTATGTCTCTGGGGGGGAGGTCACGTCACTGTCTGTGTCTGCGGGGGAGTACGTCACTGTCTGTGTCTGTGGGGGGAGGTCACGTCACTGTCTGTGTCTGGGGGAGGTCACGTCACTGTCTGTGGGGGGAGGACACGTCACTGTCTGTGTTGGGGGGAGGTCACGTCACTATGTCTCTGGGGGGAGGTCACGTCACTGTCTGTGTCTGCGGGGGAGGTTACGTCACTGTCTGTGTCTGTGGGGGGAGGTCACGTCACTGTCTGTGTCTGCGGGGGAGGTCACGTCACTGTCTGTGTCTGGGGGGGAAGTCACGTCACTGTCTGTGTCTGTGGGGGGAGGTCATGTCACTGTCTGTGTATATGGGGGGAGGTCACGTCACTGTCTGTGTCTTGGGGGGAGGTCACGTCACTGTGTCTGTGGGGGGAGGTCACGTCACTGTCTGTGTCTGTGGGGGGAGGTCATGTCACTTTTCTGTGATATGCGGGGGGAGGTCACGTCACTGTCTGTGTCTGCGGGGGAGGTCATGTCACTCTGTCTGTGTATGTGGGGGGGAGGTCACGTCACTGTCTGTGTATGTGGGGGAGGTCACGTCACTGTCTGTGTCTGTGGGGGGAGGTCACGTCAATGTCTGTGTTGTGGGGGGAGGTCATGTCACTGTCTTGTGGGGGAGGTCATGTCACTGTCTGTGTATGTGGGGGGAGGTCACGTCACTGTCTGTGTCTGTGGGGGGAGGTCACGTCACTGTCTGTGTCTGGGGGGGAGGTCACGTCACTGTCTGTGTCTGGGGGGGAGGTCACGTCACTGTCTGTGTATGTGGGGGGAGGTCATGTCACTGTCTGTGTCTGTGGGGGGAGGTCACGTCACTGTCTGTGTCTGTGGGGGGAGGTCATGTCACTGTCTGTGTATGTGGGGGGAGGTCAGTCACTGTCTGTGTATGTGGGGGGAGGTCATGTCACTGTCTGTGTATGTGGGGGGAGGTCACGTCACTGTCTGTGGGGGGAGGTCACGTCACTGTCTGTGTCTGTGGGGGGAGGTCATGTCACTGTCTGTGTATATGGGGGAGGTCACGTCACTGTCTGTGTCTGCGGGGAGGTCACGTCACTGTGTCTGTGGGGGAGGTCACGTCACTGTCTGTGTCTGTGGGGGAGGTCATGTCACTGTCTGTGTATGCGGGGGAGGTCACGTCACTGTCTGTGTCTGGGGGGGAGGTCATGTCACTGTCTGTGTATGTGGGGGAGGTCACGTCACTGTCTGTGTATGTGGGGGGAGGTCACGTCACTGTCTGTGTCTGTGGGGGGAGGTCACGTCAATGTCTGTGTCTGTGGGGGGAGGTCATGTCACTGTCTGTGGGGGGAGGTCATGTCACTGTCTGTGTATGTGGGGGGAGGTCACGTCACTGTCTGTGTCTGTGGGGGGAGGTCACGTCACTGTCTGTGTCTGCGGGGGGAGGTCACGTCACTGTCTGTGTATGTGGGGGGAGGTCATGTCACTGTCTGT
This sequence comes from Allobates femoralis, assembly GCA_033576535.1. NCBI lineage: Eukaryota > Metazoa > Chordata > Amphibia > Anura > Aromobatidae > Allobates > Allobates femoralis. The sequence goes on along the minus strand of JARQOC010000044.1, from coordinate 229,616 downwards.
GTCTGTGGGGGGAGGTCACGTCACTGTCTGTGTCTGTGGGGGGAGGTCATGTCACTGTCTGTGTATGTGGGGGGAGGTCACGTCACTGTCTGTGTCTGCGGGGGGAGGTCACGTCACTGTCTGTGTCTGCGGGGGGAGGTCATGTCACTGTCTGTGTCTGTGGGGGAGGTCATGTCACTGTCTGTGTATGTGGGGGGAGGTCATGTCACTGTCTGTGTATGTGGGGGAGGTCACGTCACTGTCTGTGGGGGAGGTCACGTCACTGTCTGTGTCTGCGGGGGAGGTCACGTCACTGTCTGTGTCTGTGGGGGGAGGTCACGTCACTGTCTGTGTATGTGGGGGGAGGTCATGTCACTGTCTGTGTATGTGGGGGGAGGTCATGTCACTGTCTGTGTATGTGGGGGGAGGTCACGTCACTGTCTGTGTATGTGGGGGAGGTCATGTCACTGTGTATGTGGGGGAGTCACGTCACTGTGTCTTTGGGGGAGGTCACGTCACTGTCTGTGTCTGCGGGGGGAGGTCACGTCACTGTCTGTGTCTGTGGGGGAGGTCACGTCACTGTCTGTGTCTGTGGGGGGAGGTCATGTCACTGTCTGTGTATGTGGGGGAGGTCACATCACTGTCTGTGTATGTGGGGGAGGTCATGTCACTGTCTGTGATGTGGGGGGAGGTCATGTCACTGTCTGTGTATGTGGGGGGAGGTCACGTCACTGTCTGTGGGGGAGGTCACGTCACTGTCTGTGTCTGCGGGGAGAGGTCACGTCACTGTCTGTGTATGTGGGGGGAGGTCACGTCACTGTCTGTGTCTGTGGGGGAGGTCACGTCACTGTCTGTGTATGTGGGGGGAGGTCATGTCACTGTGTATGTGGGGGGAGGTCACGTCACTGTGTCTTTGGGGGGGAGGTCACGTCACTGTCTGTGTATGTGGGGGGAGGTCACATCACTGTCCTGTGTATGTGGGGGGAGGTCACGTCACTGTCTGTGTATGTGGGGGGAGTCACGTCACTGTCTGTGTATGTGGGGGGAGGTCACGTCACTGTGTCTTTGGGGGGAGGTCACGTCACTGTGTAATGTGGGGGGAGGTCATGTCACTGTGTCTTTGGGGGGAGGTCACGTCACTGTCTGTGTATGTGGGGGGAGGTCACGTCACTGTCTGTGTATGTGGGGGGAGGTCACGTCACTGTGTCTTTGGGGGGGAGGTCACGTCACTGTGTATGTGGGGGGAGGTCATGTCACTGTGTCTTTGGGGGGAGGTCACGTCACTGTCTGTGTATGTGGGGGGAGGTCACATCACTGTCTGTGTATGTGGGGGGAGGTCACGTCACTGTCTGTGTATGTGGGGGGAGGTCACGTCACTGTGTCTTTGGGGGGAGGTCACGTCACTGTGTATGTGGGGGGAGGTCATGTCACTGTCTGTGTCTGTGGGGGGAGGTCACTGTCTGTGTCTGTGGGGGAGTCACGTCATGTCTGTGGGGGGAGGTGACGTCACTGTCTGTGTATGTGGAGGGGCGCTCAGGGGCCACAGTCATTAAACTCTTTCTATAACCCCTGCGGTGCCCTTTTGTTTTGCTTTTCCACTTTTTGTAGCTGTTTATTGCAGCTTCCCTCTCTGGGCCCAGCACTGCCATCTATTTAGTTATTGTTAATAATTTCTGATTGTTATTAAAGTTGTGGAAAAAAAAAAAGGAAAAATAGAGAGAGGACCTGTGATGACGTCACAGCCATGTGACCAGGAAGCAGAGCTCAGGTGGCAGAAGGTAAAAGACCTGTGAAGACGTCACCATCATGTGATCACCTTTAGAAGGGGCGGAGCTCAGCCGTCATTGGATTAGTTGCTGCATGTGACTGTAAGGGGGAGGAGCTTAATCCTAGTTACGTTATAGTGAAGGACCTGTGGCGTGCGCACGTTCAATAAGGGGGAGGAACTACGTCAGAGGCTATAAGTAGAACCGGATTCCCGCGCGCGGCAGATTGAGGGGCGGCGGCGTCCTGGGAGGATGTGGCAGAGCGAGTCACAGTTAGAGGCTATGAGGAGATTATAATGGCGGAGCTGTGCTGTGGGGACACAGTGTATGGAGCCGCACACAGGGCCACACAGTGTATGAGCCGCACACAGGGGCCACACATGTATGGAGCCGCAACAGGGCCACACAGTGTATGGAGCCGCACACAGGGGCCACACAGTGTATGGAGCCTCACACAGGGACCACACAGTGTATGGAGCCGCAACAGGGCCACACAGTGTATGAAGCGCACACAGGGCCACACAGTGTATGAAGCCGCACACAGGGACCACACAGTGTATGGAGCCGACACAGGGGGCCACACAGTGTATGGAGCCGCACACAGGGGCCACACAGTGTATGGAGCCGCACACAGGGGCCACACAGTGTATGGAGCCGCACACAATCCTCCATACTGTCCTGTGTGGTGATGACTGCGGCTCCTCCATTATGGCCGAACAGCGGCCGGAAAAGGGGAGAAATGAGGGGAAACCATAAAAGACGAAGCTGCGGCCACTGAGGTCTGAGCCCATCTCAGGAGGGAAAGTACAGGGATAATGTAAATAATATACTACTATATATAATATACAAGAGCAGGGAGAGGTTGAAACCAGGAGGAAAATCAGGAAAAAATTCATAAAAATAAAAAAATACAAAATGTAAAAAACTTAGTAAAAAGAAATCAAATAATCACGAGAAATCAAGAAAAAAATACAAACTAAAAAACATAAAAATCAGGAATAAAACGAGGAGAAGTTGATTAAAATCTGAAATAATTTAATAAAAAGCGGTGAGAATTTCTAAAAATCAGGAAAAAATACAAAAGTAAAAAAAAACGTAAAATCGGAAGAAAAATAAAAATCCAGAATAATTTTTATAAAAAGCCAGAAAAAATTTATGAAAATCAGGTAAAAATACAAAATGAGGGAAAGTGTTTAAAAATCAGGATAAAGTTCATAAAGATTAAAAAAATGAGGAAAAACAAATCAGAATTTAATAAAAATCAGGTGAAAATTTATAAACTAGGAAAATTGCAAAATGTTGAAAAAACTTAATAAAATCAGGGAGAAAAATCAAAATCAGGAATAATTTAATTAAAATCAGGAAAAAATACAAAATGAGGAAAGAACTTAGTAAAATCAGGAAGAAAAATGAAAATAGAATAATTTAAAAATCAAGAGAAAAGACAAAATAAAGAAAAAAACAGTAAGGCTGGGTTCACACTGGCGTTCCCCTCTGCAGCGTTCTGCGGAGGGGATCGCCATGTGAGCGCAGCCTAAGCAAGCTCTTATGTTTATAATGGGAGCGCACGGTGCTGCGAATGACGTGCGCACCCATTCACTGCCCTATGGGATTTGTACGCAGGCGAATGCCTGCGCACAAATAAACAGTCTCGTCTGCACGATTCCACTCCGCAGAACGCTTCGAAGGGGAACGCCAGTGTGAAGGCAGCCTAAAATCAGGAAGAAACATCAAAATTGTGAATAATTTAAAAAAATCAGAAAATGCACAGAACAGGAAAAAATACAAAATGAGGAAAAATGTATGAAATTGAGGAAGAAAAATCACAAAATCAGGAATGTTTCTAAAAATCAGCAGAAAATTCTCAAACCATGACAAAATACATAAAAAAAAATATAAATCTGGAAAAATCAAAATCTGATCATTTCATTAAAATCAAGAAAAGTATAAAAATCAGAAATAATTGGAAACAGTTATTTCTGATAATTCCATGATTTCCTCGTCTTTCTATCGCTTTGCTCTCAAGGAGCCACAAGTTCATAATCAGATGAAAACGTTCCTCAATACTTTATGGGAATCAAATACCCCAAAATCGCTTCTATTAATATATGCTTTGCTCAAAAATATCTACAGTTTGTAGGTTTTCCACAATCGTGGCACGAAAAAACTAAAATAATTTGCTCATGACACCGGGTTTCGTACAATTGTGTCGGAGAAAAACAGACAACGTTAGGTGATTGTGAAAACACCATTCGGCTGTGTGACCGTCAGACCCGGGCACTGAGGGGTGAAGTCAGAGACTTTGTACTGAACAATCTTGAGGAAAGTCCCCCCCCCGGTCGTTCCTGCTCTGTCCTCACGGATGGGTTGTTGTGCTATCAAAATAATGAATGTTACAGATCACATACAGATTTACTGAAGTAACAAAGCAAATATCTGCAGATACCAGAGGTGGAGCGAGTGGAGGAAACGTGCGAGAGTCACAGAAACAACACAGAGTAATGGTCGGGAACCAATCCAGGGACAAATAGCTGATTATTATTAAAACTATCTGTAAAATGACAAATAGAATTTATAAGAAGAGGGAGAGGCGAGTGCAGACAAAAATATAGGAAAAAATAGAGAATCGCAAACTAATATAATATGTAGTGCGACCTATAGTCTCACTGCTCTTACAATAAAGAATCCATAGTCTCACTGCTCTTACAGTAAAGAACCCATAGGGTCACTACTCTTACAGTAAAGAATCCACAGTGTCACTGCTCTTAAGTAAAGATTCCATAGTGTCACTGCTCTTACAGTAAAGAATCCATAGTCTCACTGTTCTTACTGTAAAGAATCCATAGTCTCACTGCTTTTACAGTAAAGAATCCATAGTCTCACTGCTCTTACAGTAAAGAATCATCTAGTGTCACTGCTCTTACAGTAAAGAATCCATAGTGTCATTCATCTTACAGTAAAGAATCCATAGTCTCAGTGCTCTTACAGTAAAGGATCCATAGTCTCGCTGCTTTTACAGTAATGAATCCATAGTGTCACTGCTCTTACAGTAAAGAATCCATAAGGTCACTGCTCCTACAGTAAAGAATCCATAGTGTCACTGCTCTTACAGTAAAGAATCCACAGTGTCATGCTCTTACAGTAAATAATCCATAGTCTCACTGCTCTTACAGTAAAGAATCCAGTCTCACTGCTCTTACTGTAAAGATCCATAGTCTCACTGCTTCTACAGTAAAGAATCCATAGTGTCACTGCTCTTACGTAAAGAATCCATAGTGTCACTGCTCTTACAATAAAGAATCCATAGTCTCACTGCTCTTACAGTAAAGAATCCATAGTCAGAGGTAGAGGATGTTCTCTTGTCCCCGTCTCGGGACTAAGTGTAAAAAGATCATTACACAAGTCTCTGTCCTGTCCCCTCATATATTTGTACACTGTAATAAGATGCCGCTAAGTCTTCGTTTTCCAAACTATATAACCCCAAGTTTATACTTAATGTCGCTCCTTAATAATTTGGCACCGACTCAGTTTAAGCGTTTGTCAAGTTTTTAAACTTAGATGAAAGCCGGAGACAAACGTGAAATATCACAAATCTATGTAGAGATGGCGCTGCATTCTCCATATTCCTCTGTCGCCTCCTCGTGTACAAATCCCTGAACATCACCCAATAATAAATACACAAAAGAGAAATAGAATTCTAAGGTTGTAGGTAAAGTTTTTAAGTCCATCTAGTTCATCCCATAACCTAATATTAAAGCGAACCTGTCACCCCCCCCGGGCATCAAAAGCTCTAATAGCCACCTTCTGCAGCACTAAGGCTGCATTCTGAGAAGGTGCCTATAGGCTTTTGATGCCCTTTATAGTATGAAATATTAAGTTAGCTAAATGCTCACTCTTCTGAAGATCGAAGACCGGGAGGCAGGGTTTCACGCTCCTCCGGCCCGCCCCTCTTGTCAATCATTGTGCGCGCCTGCTGCTGTCTCCCCTCAGTGTGGAAAATGAACGCGCGTCTCCGTTCTCATGCACGGAGCCGCGCATGCGCTGTGCGCCCGGTGTCGACTTCCTGGACACCGGGCGCACAGCGCATGCGCGGCTCCATACAGGAGAATGGAGACGCGCGTTCATTTTCCACACTGAGGGGAGACAGCAGCAGGCGCGCACAATGATTGACAAGAGGGGGCGGGTCAGAGGAGCGTGAAACCCCGCCTCCCGGTCTTCGATCTTCACTAGAGTGAGCATTTACCTAACTTAATATTTCATACTATAAAGGGCATCAAAAGCCTATAGGCACCTTCTCAGAATGCAGCCTTAGTGCTGCAGAAGGTGGCTATTAGAGCTTTTGATGCCCGGGGGGGGTGACAGGTTCGCTTTAACAAAAAGCCTTCCATAAGACATAAATCATTAGACTGGGATCAAAATCAGGTACAGGTCTCATCTACCAGATTGTGAGTCCTGATCTTCTAATACACAAACCCTCCTGATGGACGATAGTCAAGAAAGAACCACATTTACCAACATCCCATAAAGGAGAGTCTCCCCAGAAAAGATCCCACGGGAGATCTCCACTCCTGTGAGCGCTTCTCATCTCAGTATGTCGCTATTTCAGGACACGTGACGTGATCCAGAGGAGCCAATATATACCCATATGACAAAACACTAAACCCCGTATTGGGGGAAAATATCCTCCCTGAACTGAAATATCACTGGATTATATAATATAACATATAACTGAAGAGGTGGAGAATATGAGAAAACTAAGCTTCACTAAATCGTCCACCGTGTCCATGTGTTGCTCTATCCAGCAGGTACAGACCTGGATATATAGTAAATCTACAACACAAAGAGCAAATGCGAAAGAGCAGAATCCAGTCTGTAGGTAGAAGGATCTACAAAATGCTGATCACTATAGGAGCAGGATTGTGCTCATAGATGAAGGAAAGGAAGCGATCAGACGTCCGGAAATCACAATTTATTGTACATAGATTCAGGTGTAATAGTTATACAACAAATACAACATATCCAGGACATAAATGAAATCAACAAGACAGACCCCATATACAAGTATACAGATAGTCATAAAGGTAAACCAGACATATTGGAGAAATAAATATATATAGAAATGTCCTCAAACACATACGGTATATAGTCCTACTAGTAATCAGGGCTGCTGAGTGGAAGTCGTAGAGTTGGTGTCCATTTTGGTGGAGTCGGATTCAGGGAAATTAAGGCGTTGAAGTTAGATGTTTTATTTACTGACTCCACAGCCCTGCTAGGAAACACAGGAAAACCCATAGAAAGTGAGTTTGCAGCCACAAACTAAGTAAAATAGATGTTTGTTAAATTAATTATATTAAAACATTAAAAATCTGGGAAACAGCAATGAAAAAGATGCCTCTGATAATTCCTACCCAGAATACAGGGTGTTAATAAAGTAAATATGCAGCGCAGTGTGGTGTGTTATAAGTACTAATACACAGTTTATTTGTCCGCCAGTCCAGTTAGATTGCAGAACAGTTGTGAGGACTGTGGAAAACTGTTTGGCGACATTGTTAAGGGGGACATGACACAGGAGTGGACAGGAAGTGGACACATCACCTACTGGCAAGGAGTGGACAGGAAGTGGACACATCACCTACTGGCAAGGAGTGGACAGGAAGTGGACACATCACCTACTGGCAAGGAGCGAACAGGAAGTGGACACATCACCTACTGGCAAGTGTTAACCACTGCATAGCTGGGACCGGACAATGGTTGTGCTCCCCCGCACATGGAGCATAACGGGAAATATCCAAAAATCTTCAGAATAGAAACTGGGAGCCACTCACCGGATCAGCCCAACTTCTTTACTAAGATATTATATTATAAAATCCGGAGATAGCATGTCAGTGATACAGGAGGGAGGGAGGAGTGCAGGAGGCACTGTAGAGTTATTTTATGGACACCCTGTATATAGACATAATTTTCATAATTCGACATTTTAATCAATTTCTTGGGTATTTCCTATCTTGGAATCTCTCTTAAAATTTCACTGATCCTGGAAATCCTGAGTCAGTGCAGTTTTCCTTGATGCGTCTATATTGGTTTATGGGTACATTTTGTAGCCATTTTTCATAATGGCTGCTATCATAGAGTACATAACTGTTTGCATCAACAGGCTTGAAGAAGGTTTTTGTGATAATCACTCCACCTTCATCATGTGTTTTTTTTTTTACGTCCAAAAAATTTATCTCTTTCTCATTTATCTCTGGTATTAACTCAATTCCCCAATCATTTGATAATATAAAACTTAGAAAGCATTGTAGTGTATCATGCCTGTTATCATAGATGATAAAAATATCATCTATGAACCTTTTATAGATGACAATATCTTTACTGTATTTATTATTGAAGACATGCCAGGACTCGAAGGTGGCCATAAATAAGTTTGCATACGTGGGTGCCACCTTCGAGCCTATAGCCGTCCCCCTTGTTTGATGGTATATTTTCCCCTCAAAACTAACAAAAATATTTTTTATAATCAATGACATACCATCCATAATAAATTTAATTTGGACTTCAGGTATCTTAATATCACTAGAGACAAATAACTGAAAACAGGACAAAACTATACCATCTTCTGTATTGGAATATAAACCAGTCACATCCAGTGACAAAAACACAGAGGCTTTCTCCCACCTTATATCTTAAATCAATTGGATCAAGTGGGTTGAATCTTTCAAAAAACTCTTAAGACTACAGACTTTTGGGTTCATGATTCTGTCAATATAAGCTGTCAAATTGAAGGTTAATGCTCCAATCCCCGATATAATAGGATGTCCTGGGGGGTTTGAACATCTTTATGTAATTTTGGCAGATGGTAAATAAATCCAATAGCTGAATTTTTCTTTTTTTAAAAATTCTCTTTCTTGTTTTAAGTGTTCCATTTTATAAGTTATTATATTGAATCAAGACTCGCCTAACCCTTCAGATTACTTAAGGCGTATGTCTTGGAGTTTGATCGAATCCTATATGCTTCTTTCGAGTAGACCTCTGTGTCCTGTAAACATATTTCCCCGTCTGCTAATCTAATTATTAGATTGCAGGTATTTTTCAGGGAGGACACAGCCCCCATTCATCCTTGGTTAGATACCACCTTTTACTCAAATTCCCTTTTTCTTTCTTGATTTTATTTTTCAGTTTTAGTTTAAAATCATCCAAAACCAGATCAGTGAATGTTTTATGTGATGCCCCTGGCTCTGTATAGGGTAACATTTTTGTTTCTCCCGTAGATCTCCATGAATTTTATCAATGGGCTCTGACAGGTTGAAATAGAATGAGTCTTATTCTCCTTTTTTTAATTCAAAATGTCTCATTAACATTATTTTACGTGTAAATCTTTGAAGGTCCATAAATAAATCTACAGCCATACTATCGTTTTCAGGACAGAAAGACAGCCGTTTACTAAGTACCATTAATTCTTCATCTGAAAGATTATGTCGTGAGGTATTAAATACATGATTTAGCCTGACCTTCTGCTCATTATCTGCAAATCTGTTGTTCCTTGGACTGTCTCCATTAATCACAAGGGTCTCATTTTTTTTGTTTTGGATGTTTGACTTTTTTTTCCCTCTCTTTCCTCTTAAACATTTTTTTCTTTGTCCCGGCTTGGAGGACATATACCTCGTGATGCTGTTGGGTTGCCCCAATACTTTTGGTAAAAAAGTGATCAAAAAGGAGGTTGAATTAGAATTATCAATAATGGTTTTATTAGACAGACACTTTATTCCCTAGGCAATTGTTATCTACAACTATTTTTTCCATCTCTAGGCCGATGTTTTCGGCAGGGAACAAAAAAGTTAATGAGGAATTTTCATTAACCTCAACATCATGTATTGTAAGATCCAATAGGCTCATTTTTTCTGTTAGGTTGATTTTGTCAGCTTCTATTATTAATTGATCTAAATGGGTTCCTTGGAATTCTCTATTTAGGACTAAAAGTCTTATCTTTTTTTATTTGCTCTAGTTGCTGTTTAACAAGCTCCAAATGTTCCTCTATGGTTTTTGATTTTGCGGTCGGGCTACATTCTTGCTATTGTTACCATTGGATGCTTTATCACGCTGTGCTGACAAAACTACCCCGTGATCAGATTCAGTACATCCGTGATCAGATTCAGTACATCCGTGATCAGATTCAGTACATCCGTGATCAGATTCAGTACATCCGTGATCAGATTCAATACATCTTGTTTCTATGGTAATTGTTACATTTTTTTTTTTTTTTTTTTGGAGCTTTTTTCCTGTGGAAGAATCTTATCTCCAGATGAGACCTTTTGTCGGTTTGTTGGGTTTGTTTCTAATCCAATAATATCTGCTGGGTTCTTATTCACTGAGGGTCTCCTGTTGGAATTGGTAGTCTTTATTGAATGTATCACTGGAGTTAATATATTTACTTTATTAAAATTAAATTTTACGAATGTCAAGGGATCAGGTAATTGTGTTTTTTTTTGGGGGGCCCGGAATCCCTCCTCATATTTTTTTAGATTTCTTTTCCTGTATTGAATTTACTAAAATCTAGATAGGTATTATATACCAATAATTGAGCGGATAAAACGGTGATTTTATCAAATAACTCTTCCGCAGTTGTTACCGTCTTTTTAAACAAACATCCTAATAAATTCTGCATACAATCTTTTCAGATTTTCTCCCATTCTTCTGTAAACAGTTTGTCCAGTGGAAAGGGAGATTTTTTATTAATCCTAAAACCTCTAGGGCATAATTTCTCATCCATATAAATGGAGAGAAAACACGAATCCAATTGGTAATGCAGTTCATCTTTTAATAAGTCCTAAATATATTAAATTTCTTATTCAATGTCGCAGTCTCTTCCTCTGTGAAGTTAGCGGCTTCCTTGTCACCAACCTCCTCATAAAAACTCCCCAGACCGATGGTTTGTATAATAAGTCGCTCTCTTCATGACAATCTATGCTGAAAATAGTCCATGACCTCAGTGCCGCTGCCACCAGGAACCGAGGGATTCAAGATCGCCCTCAGGGTATTAACTGAAAAAGATATAATGTACTTTTTTCTTCCATCACCGTGCGGTTTTTAGTGCACCCGCCCGTTTAAAGAGTGTGAACCACGCTATGATTTGCAACTAGAGGGCATGTGAGCGAGCTTTGTTTGCATGCGCTCTAGGTGAGTTAGACTGTGCCTCTTGATACATTTGGGAGTTATCACAAATTTACAAAACTATTTGCTGGTAAGGGGAAATATCTTAATTTTATTTTTGAAAGGGTTAAAAGTGAAGTAAAGAACTGAGCCTTTATAAAATCCTTTATAAACTTTTACTAATACTGAATAATATAAACAAATCTATTGGAGTGGTGTCATCTATTGTAAGCCACACAGTGGTTTTATACATCCAGTGAAGAACAGTTGACCTTATGTGAGATGACACCTTGGATGAACTCGGCAGGACAATTAGAGCAGAGGTTTGTTTCAGTGCTCTGGACCATGAAGAGTCCGATGGATAAGTTTGGGGTAGCACTAACCCACGAGAGCGTTTTTTCAAGATTTGTTATGTTTTTTTAATCTTTGGCTGTGTGTATTTTAACCCCTTAGTGACGGAGCCAATTTCCACCTTAATGACCAGACCGTTTTTAGTCATTCTGACTAGTGTCCCTTTATGAGGTAATAACTCTGGAACGCTTCAACGGATCCTAGCGAGTCTGAGATTTTTTTTTCGTGACATATTGGGCTTCATGTTAGTATTAAATTTAGGTCTATAATTTTTGCGTTTATTTGTGAAAAAATAAAACATTTTGTGAAAATATGAAAATTTTGTAATTTTCAAATTTTGAATTTTTATTCTGTTAAACCAGAGAGTTATGTGACACAAACATCAGCCCAATTTTGGGGGAAAAAAAGTTGTTAGGAAGTTATAAGGGTTCAAAGTATGTCAGCAATTTCTTATTTTGGAAGCAAAATTTACAAATACATTTTTGTTAGTGACCACATCACATTTGAAGTCCCTTTGAGGGGTGTACATGACCGAAAACACCCAAAAGTGACACCATTCCAAAAACTGCACCCCTCAAGCTACTTAAAACTACATTCAAGAAGATTATTAACCCTTCAGGTGCTTCACAGGAATGAATGCAAAGTAGAATGAAAAAATAAATACCTTTATATTTTACCTAAAAATGTTTCTTTAGCTTCAATTTATTCACTTTTACAAGGAACAGCAGAACAAATTAGATGCAAAAATTTGTTACCATGTTTCTTCTGAACACAAAGATACCCCACGTGGTCATAAACTGCTATTTGCCCAAACGGCAGGACTCAGAACGGACGGAGCGCTGTTTGAATTTTGGAAAGCAAATTTGGCTGAAATAGATGACAGATACCATCTTTCACTTCTTGGACCCCTGGGGTACCTAAACAGCAGAAACCCCCCACAAGTGACCCATTTTTTAAACTAGACCCAAGGATTATATGTAGGGGTATAGTGAGCATTTTGAACTTTCAGGTACTTCACAGAATTTGATAACAATAGGTCATCATACTGAAAATGTTTTTTTTTTTCTTCCACAAAAGTGATGCTTTAGCACCACATTTTTCACTTTTACAAGAGGTAACACCATAAAGTGAACTGCTCAATTTGTTGTCCACATTCTTGTGAGCGCGTCGATACCCCGCATGTAGTCAAAAAGTTCTGTTTGGACAAACGGCAGGACTCAGAACGGACGGAGCGCTATTTGAATTTTGGAAAGCAAATTTGGCTGTATTTGGAATAGATTGTCATATTTGCACAACCTATGTAGTACAACAACTAAAAAACCCACATAAATGGATTTTTTGTAAGCTTTACCCTGTAATGTATTTGTCAAGGGACGTACTGAGTAGTTTGTTCCCACTTTTTATTATGTATCATTTTATCTTCATGGTAAAATTGAATGAATTCCGGGACCCATTCAAAACGTTCCAAGACTTTGTGCTACCAAACATGAAGATCCTTCCAGGAATTATGTACTCACAACGGGCGGCGTGCCCTGAAAAACATAATTGCTGATTATAAAACATAGCCTTGCTCACAAAATAGTTGTCCTGCAATTGCATATATTGTAGAAGGAACGCAAAACTCTACTGGTGTGAAGGGCAAAATGTGGAGGAAAATGTAGCCAGCTATGTGGCAAGCTTGTTGTAGAGATGAAGGAAAACACCAGCAGGGCTAGGAGGACAAGTTCATCTTTCAGAGACTGGTCATACAATGTCTGTTTAGCGCCATAAATCCCTATATGAGAGACGAATGTGCCAGTCGACGTGGTGCACCACAACAGGCTCCAACCCGCCAAAATCAGAACTGCTATATGCACAAAACAACCAGTCCCCTACAGGATTACAAACTTATTGTCCGGTATAGGAAGTTCGGCAAGAACACAGTAAAACCCTGGTGTATGAATACGGAATAGCCTCATTGTTGGAGATCCTCCAATAAAATGATCATGCCCGTAATCACCATTATAAATATATATGTAATGTAGATGCCAAAAATAGTTTTGTGTAGCAAGACACGGTTGTATTGAAAGTCAAACTAAGATAACTGGCAAAAAAACTTTGTGAATGATATAGTCCTGTAATTATTTGTCACATGGGATCAGACTTCTCAAGAACATTTGTGGGGTCCACATTCTGGGGTCTGCAGACGTGGACATGTGGATGAGAATGTGTCTGATTAATAGTTTGGTATGTGAGTGATCAGGCTTTGTAATTTTTAGGGAAATAGTGTGAGCTGTGTTTTACTGGTTACAATAGTATATTTTCTTTGACAAACAATAAGTCCAATATAAAAGGGGCACCCTAAGCAGAAAATAAAAATTATGTGAAAACAATTTGTTTTTATTTTAGTGATAACACCTAATAATTGGGAGATGTGGGTAGATTTGGAAGCAGGTGGAGATGCAAAGTCCAGGTTAGGATGGGGTATGTGGGGCAGTAAAAGCAAGAATCCCTTCTTCCACCATGCTTGGTACAGAATTTACATTTTTTCTGATGACGCAATCTGGTGGGAGTGGAAGGGAGGGGGACAATAAAGTGTTTCTCAGTTAGTCTCCTGACAACGTCTGACTCAAAGCTGCCTCTGGTGCCGTGGAGTCAAATAGGAGAGACTCAATAACCTTCTCCTGATATTGCAGGGAGGTGAGGGTTCCTTGCGATTTTTGGTTAAGTACAAAGCTTTCATAGGTGGCAATCTGGATGAGATAGATTGCCACCTTTTTATACCAGGCCCTTGTCTTTCGCTTCACCAGGTATGGATGGAGCACCTGGTCGGACAGGTCCACGCCACCCATGTGCTTATTGTAATCGGTCACACAAAAGGGTTTTTCGTTGTTCCTGGTGGCGCCCCTGTCTCTGACCGTCACAGTGGTGTCTGCATGCAGGGTGGTAATCATGAAGACCTCCTTGCGGTCATTCCACTTTACGGCAAGCATTTTCTCACTTGCCAGTGAAAATGACGCCCACTTCTCCAGGCGTCTGGACACCAACTGTGACTGCAAGCCCACTGTTTTTTTCGTATCGTCCCACAGGCCCCTGTGTTTGCAGCTTGTAGGACTTGATATAGGGGGATGCTAGTGTAGTAATTGTCTGTGTACACGTGGTATTGGGGTCATTAGCTCCCAGACAATTTTCCCTGGGATACCAATCGTCTGGGGACAGTTTGCTGGGCTTATCTGTCGGTCCCTACCCTCATAAATTAGGAAAGTACTAGTGTACCCACTGCTACTTTCACACATCTTGTATAGCACATACTTGGCTTTTTTGGAGGGAATATATTGCCTGAAGGACAGACGGCCCTTGTTACTCATTAGGGACTCGTCAACTGATATATTTTGTTCTGAGGTGTAAGAACTGACAAATTATTCCTTCAGGAGGGAAATTAGGGTCTAAGTTTGCAAAGTCTGTCATAATTAAGGTCAGTTCTAGGGGGGACTTGAGAATTATCGTGGAAATGGAGGAATCGCATTAGGTTCTCATAACGGGTGCGGGACATAACAGCTGCAAACGCAGGGGTGCTGTGGACTGACCTGGTTGCCCAGTAAGAGCGGAGGCTGTTTTTTTTTTTTACAATGCCCATGTTGAGGGTAATTATTATTAGAGAGATCCAAGCACTCATCGAGTCATGAATAGTTGCTTATCAAGTGGTTTATTTGAAGACATATACAGGGTGAAATGGTGACAGCATACGTTTCGGTCCCCTATTGGACCTTTATCAATACGTCACTGTGGGTCCTGGTGAGAAGGTAAGGCTTGGTTAGATGAAGTACTGGCTAGGTATGGTGGTATATTTGAGAACTTGTTGATTCTTCTGAACTGGTAGCTCAGCTGTGCCGACTGGGATGTTGGTTATAGTTTACTTATAAATTTGCCTTATAAGCTGTAAGTATATCCAGACGTGTGTATTGTCCTGTTTAGGTAAAATCCTACTCCCAGTTTGCAGTGTAAAAGCCGTGTTTATGGTGGTAGAAACTTAAAGCCTGTCCTCCTCAATCTCTGATCCTTTCCGCAACAGCACCATCATAAACAACAAGGATTGAGTGCTGGTCATTAACGATTACATGTTGAGGGTAAGAATTATTTTGATTTCTGGGAAGTTAGTGGGAATCCAGGAACGGGAATAGACTGATGTTGGCTTTTGGGCAATGTACTGACTGGCGTACAAGTTAGTTTGGTGGGTGATTAGTTCCAGTACATTTTCGTTTATGAAAATGTTAGAAAAAAATCCATGGGGGCAAAATTAGTAACATTTACTTTTATGCCAGGGTCTGCCACAAGAGGAGGAATTTGTGGGGAATAGGATTGTCCGGGATGCCACAGAGGACGGGGGGCTGCAGAACTGGGCCCTGCCTCTTCCGCGTCAGCGGGGACGACTGGCGGGGTCGGTGACCCCCTGGGTGAAGCCGAGTCGTCACTGTTCTCTGAGAACATCTCAGCTTCAGAGGCTGTTTCTGTCTCTGACCCGGAGGTACCGGAGGCGAGCAGCGCATAGGTTTGCTCAGCCGTGAACATTCTGTGGGCCATTTTTTTTTTTGTGCAAAAAAAGTAGCCCTAAACCTAACCACATTTTTTATTTTTTTTTATTTTTAAACCCTAAGCCTAACCCTACCTAAGAAGATTGATGAATAAAATATAAAATAAAAAAGATTATTTGATGAGGGGAATGATGGTGGAGGGGATGAAGGAGGAGGGGATGATCACGGGGGTGATCAAAAATTGACAGACGAATAAAATAGGTCGATTTGTCTTTTTCTTCAAAAATGGCAGCAGGTAGTCTGTCTCTCTTCTCTCTCCCAAAAACAACTACAGAGGAGAGAGGCAGACCTAAGTGCAGCCATATTTATAAAATATTGGGGATTTGATCCCTGTGATAGGATCTATCACTGGGTTCAAATTTCAGCAACCAATCAAAAAGTTTTGGTTGGTTGCTATGTGGAAGGAGGCAGATTATGGCTGGCACACTGCGCATGTGTCGGGCCATTTTGGAAAAGAACAAGGGGTGCCACTGGGGATCACAATTTATTGAGGTACAGGGGGAAGAGGAATCCGGGGGGGCTGGTGGACCAGGGGACAGCACGGAAAGTTCGGGAAGATGTTTCTAACCCATCTGACATGTCTGATGGGATAAAAACAAGGATGGTATTACGGCACCGGAACTAGGGGGAAAGGGGGGACGGGGGAGACAGGTCAGGGTGGGGGGGAGGCACAGGATTAGATCCTTTTCTCCTGATTGATCATGTGTGATCATGGTTTACGGTATATACCGGTCATCACAAGGCTGGTAAAGAAAAAAAACGGCCTGATTGCTAATCTTCAGGGTCTCATCTACTCCCCGGTAGCTGAAACCCGGAGATTTTCAGCCACTGGGGGGCACCACATGGCCTTTTCTGTTTGACTTATTTTCACGTCTGAACAGAATAAGGACCCTGTTTACCGGTGTATATAACAGTGGCCGTCACTAAGTGTAATGGTATTTAGATATATGAGAAAGAGGGCCTCACCAGTATTGTGAGCAGTGGTCTCGTTAATCCAGCACATTCAAGGATTCATAACCATTGTTAACGGTATTTAATTTGAATGATTTTAAGGGTCCTTTGATATTTGTATTCATGTGTGTTTCTGTGTGGGGGTATTTGTTATGCTGACGTAATAAAGGTACAATATGTGCAGGAGGGCTTTTTCACCGAAATTTACGTTTTGCCGGTGATTTTTTTCAGAAGAGTGATGTCATATGTTTAATGACTAAAAGCAACTTGCAATACAATTCTAAGCTATTGAGCCCTGATGAAGTAGCCTGCGGCAATGAAACACGTCGGCAAGTTGGTGTTGAGTGGAATAAAGGATTGTCTATACTTTGCTGTTGTCATCCTGGTCAGCGCGGAGTTACACCCGTCTTCTCTTGATCCTGAACTTTACAGTAAAGACAGATCTACAGAGAAACAATACATGATTGCATGTCCAGCAAATACTGACAAAGTAGCACTGAATTTACCAGGTGATTTTTTACACAGTGACACCATGAATAACTGAGGGCAGTGGAGAAGGGAATGTAATAACAGCATAGTCTGTGCACACTGGGGCCCACAGCAATCATACATTATACACACATACGTTCCATCTATCTCTGCAGGGCTGTACAGTGTGGTCCTGACAGCAGAGGAGAAGTGAACTCCGGTATGAAGCCATCTCCATCTTCACACCCGGGTTTATATTTTGGAGCTCTCTGTTCTTTTGTCTCCTCAGTATCATCTTCATCTCTGCAGTTCATGTGAGGATTACACCATCACACAAAGTTTCTGGTCCGCTCGTGTCATTACATCAACAAAGTTATTGAAACATTGGGGCTTGCTTTAGCTAATAGACCCAAAGGAAGTACACAGGGACTCTGATAAGTATTATGGAGGCCTTGTCTGCAGACAACAGGTTCAGATCAGAAGCTGAAGACAGCAGAAAAGCCTGTAAGAGGAGGTAGATCACTGGAAATAAAAGGTTAATCTTTATTAGCCGAGGAATGTCAGGCTTCATCCATCTGAGGACAATCTGCCCAGCCACGGGAACACCATAGAACAGGTAGATGATAAATACAACATATTTGATCAATGTATACATGTCACTAGTAACCAGCACGAGTAGAGTGAAGAGGCTGTGAGAAGTGCAGGGATTGGGGTGCATTGTTTAATGTGAATCATGGCCAAGACACTTGATAGATGACCATTTTGTTGCCCCAGCAAAAAAATCAACCTGGAAGAAGTAAATAGAGATCCATTGACTCCTCCAAATGTGGAAGATATTGGCATTACCCATGCCAAGACACTTGATAGATGACCCTCTTGTACTCCAATAAACAACATGGAAGAAGTAAATAGAGATCCATTGACTCCTCCAAATGTGGACGGTATTGGCATTATCAATGCCATGCCAAGACACTTAGCTATTTTTCGCCAAATGTCAAAGCCATTGCATTGGTAGCCAGTATCTTTATGGAGATATGGCTATCACACAGGCAATGACAGCAAAAACATAAAGATGACAAGTGGAATAGAGATGAAGATAACACTGGAAGGTTCTTATAGGAATTCACCATCCCCTCTGTGACATAGTTAAGAGAATTCCAGCCACTATATGGAATAGATCCTTGAAAGAAAGAATGCAGTGACAATAGACCCATGTCTGGATCCTGGAAATTCTCAGAAGCATTCTTTGGTTTCAACCAGAAATATTCCCCCTTGGAGATCTAGACAATAGAAGCAGCTTCCCAGCCGTAAATATTTCTTGACTGGAATGGCCCATGTTACTGGCACAGTTCACCCAGGTGTAGCAGCAATAGACAGACGGCTGCCAATAGACGCAGTCCTGATTCAGGGGCAAGACATGATGGGAAGAGAGGATGTAGTACATAGTCTGAATAGGTCAATGCAATGACTGCCTGGTCTGTAGGTATATATTACAAGCACTGCAATTCATAGCTGGAGGAAGCCTGCAGTCCACCAAAGATGTCCTTAACATATGAATAGTCTCCTCCAGATTTGGGAATGGTGACTCCCAAGCTCTGCATATCATGGGCACCCAGAGCAGTGATTACTCTGGTGATGATGCACACAATAATGGTCATACCACTGAGCCAGCATTCTCTAGTACTTCCTTCGAAGATAGAAATATCCAGAGCTGATAATATTTCCAGTATATGAACCTATCAAATGTCCAGCCTGGCACAAGAGGCTGCATAGGTCTATGCCGTGAGAGAGAGGCACTTGTGCCTACTATGTGTGGAATGCCGTAGCCGGTGGCGCTCCTAGAAACAAAGGCAAACCACGGGGCCAAGAACCTGGAGCACACGAGACGTCACAGATGAGTACGGAGGCTGCATAACGCCTCTATTCTTTTTTCCCCAAAAGGCACAAGATCCATTTGATTACATTCAGAGAGAATAGATCCTGAATAAAACAATTATATATAGAACATGTAGAGTATGCAGGAGAATTTAAAACTCCTGGTAAATAATGACCCCGAGCTCCTGGAGTGTATGTAGGACATTTGCGTAGTAAGAGAGTGGATTGCCCTGAAGGGTTCTGGTGAACTGCAGCTTTAAATTGATGTAAGGACCGCCGTGTCCTGGAACGGATCGTGAAGGGAGAATCTGAGACCACGTTGTGGAAAGCCATCCTTTGTAGAAGGTTTGCACCTTCGGAATGGCGTGTGCAATAAAGTCCACATGGAGGGTGAAGACTTCAAGGAGTCATTTCCGTGTTGGTCTCTTGATTGTCAGGTGTAAATCTTTTTTAACACTGAATATTACTATGTTCATGATGCCTTGTGAAATGTTTATTTTTAAGCAGCAGATTCATGGAAATAGTGTGCACGCAGTGGGTCAACAAGCCTTTCAGGTACCTCTATCAGGCATACTTAAAAGTCCATTGTGGCCGAACATGAGGCACAACTTATCACTTCAAATTTTACATGCAGCTTTCCATGTAGGTTTGCTGGGGCTCATTACAGACTCACACAGTTAAGAGCTCAGATTTCTTCTTGCAGAAGATGCAGAGACATTAGGCCACCACACAGAGCAGTGCTACAGTTCGTTCTGCTCCCATCAGGAAAACTAGTATAGCAATTAATGGCACAGAATATATTGTAATAAAGAACAGATCCACTGTACAGTGAAGACTGATCCACAAGAGAAACAATACATGACTGCATGTCTAACAAATACAGACAATAATGTGGCACTGAATTTAACCCAGTAATTTTGACACTGACACCACAAACACCTGAGGGCAATGGCGAGAGGTAATCTAATAACCAAGGTGTGTGGGTGGGCACAGGTACGCGATACACCGGTCTCACGTGATATAGTCAATATTAAACCAAGAGAAAGATACTTGTTTAGGTTGACTGGGTTCCAGGAGAGAGACACTCACAATATATAGAGTATCAAAAAATAAGCTTTATTATGTGACAATGAGGCAAATATAACACGAAAACAGGATTAAAAACATTTATAAAACAGTGTAGAGACACTGTGCACAAGAACCTAGCCCCGTTTGTGAATGTAGCTAAATTTGCGCCCTCAACGTAAGGGAACGTGGTTCTCCGGAAGTTGAAACAGATCCTGCAGGAAACATCCGTTTGAATCCCGACGCCGCTTCACACGCCCAATCACTAAGGGCATGTGGGCGTACCTGTTCAGCGCCACAAAAACATAAGCATGACAGAGTTGTGTATTCTGCGCCCCAAACACGCTGATTGGACAACGCAATAGCGTCATGATTGGCCAGCCTGCGCAGGAAGTGTAGTGTGAATGGACAGCTCTTCAAATTGGCGCCCTGTGCTGGGACAGCCAATGGTAACACAGTAGCCCGATCAATCATCGCTGATGGGGCATGGAAAACATCACGCTGTGGCATGCCCCTTGGAAATCACTAGGCGATGCAGATTCCATCCCTATCGCCTGTTTAACACGCCAATACCAGGGCAATTCACAATCTGGGTTGCCTCTGATATTAGAACAATGCTCTGAAACCGCAACCCGAGCAACTGTGTAAATCACGATCACTTTCCAATTTACACGCCGCAACTTCGTAGCAATTTCAAGGCAAACTGTGACAAAAATCCCGATTGCCTGGCAGTTGCTACATCGCAGTGGCGGCGTGTAAAGGTACCTATAGGGGAACTATTGTGACAATGAAGAAAATGTTGGGCAGCAGAGCTAATCTGCTTACCCTTTTTAAAGTTCGAGTTCGCGCATATAATGTTCGATACATGGTTCTGGATCCTCTTTCTGGCTTCTTGTGTCGTCTCACCGACATATAGCATAGGACAGCTGCAAATCAAGATGTAGATACCATATAAATCTTGCCAAAGATTATTGTATGGAGTGATTACACTCAATTTGGCGGGCCCAAGTTTTTGGCTTTGGACGAAGTAAGTCGCCTCTTTCAGTAGTATTTGTAGCCTGGAAGGCTTGTGTGATGATCTTACGTGGATAGCCCCTTTGCTGGAATCTCTCTCTCAAGTTGCGAGCTTCCAACAAGAAGGTTCCATTTTTCGTGCAGTTCCGTTTTAAACGATGGAATTGACCTTTTGGGATTGCCTTGCGCAAATTTGAGAATATATATCCCTATATTTCTATATTTATTTTATCAGAGCATCTATCTTGGCACATTATCCATATAACTATGCGCTCCTCATATATGAGATGTATTTCACTATTTAAATATGCACTATGGTTTCAAGCACTTATAAGCCAAACAATTGATTGACGCTCTTTAGCCTCCGCTCATGAATCCCCTTTAGATCCCGCCATCTGACTTGGAAGCATTCGCCTTCCTAGTTATATGCGCAAAGACGACTGGCTGCGTACCACTCTGCTGCGGCTCCCTGAATTACACGTCAGTTCCGGCCTGAGACGCCGGAACACGTGGGATGCCATCACTAAGGCACACAATAAAACACAGGAGACAACGGACTCTTTACAGCACTTTTTCCCCTGAGGAAGCTGTCCATAGCGGCGGCGACACGCGTAGGGAGGATGTGCTACATTTTCCTATGCCCCTATCTTTGCATCATCATTATTATTGGGTGGTAAAGTATTGTACTTTGGCCTTGAGCCACTTAATAGACTGTGTGTAGTCCCATATCTGGTATATTGGTTGTTTCATGGATGCATTTCTTGTGCCAGTACTTTAAAGGCTTCCCTTTCAGTTTGCTGAGTCCTTTGTGTGATGATAACATTTCTAAGGTTGCACATTATCATATGTTTTGTCCTCACATGGACTTGTTCATCTGTCAATTACATATGACAACTAACAAAAATTCCCTTTATTACTAGCTCCATTTGTTAACTCTTTGTTAACTAGGATCTACTGTACTGTTTCATTTTTGGCACCTGAAATTTTGCTTCATGTTAACTGTTCATTTTATGTTCTCTAACAAGTGCATAATATCATTGTGTCTTCAGTACTGCATTATTGTTAGCAGTTCTGTGCACTTCCAACCAGGGACTACCAGTCTTACCACCAGAAACACTATCCTATCTCAGTATAGCCTGTGAGCTATTTCAAAATTTAGCTACATTCACAAACGGGGCTAGGTTTTGTGCACAGTGTCTCTACATTCACAAACGGGCTAGGTTCTTGTGCACAGTGTCTCTACATTCACAAACGGGGCTAGATTCTTGTGCACAGTGTCTCTACATTCACAAACGGGGCTAGGTTCTGTGCACAGTGTCTCTACAATGTTTTTTAAATGTTTTTTAATCCTGTTTTCGCATTATATTTGCCTCATTGTCACTTAATAAAGCTTATTTTTTAATACTCTATATATTGTGAGTGTCTCTCCCCTGGAACCCGGCCAACCTAAACACGTATCTTTCTCTTGGTTTAAAGGTAATCTAATAACCAGCATAGTCTGTGCACACTGGGGCGCACGTCCACATATCAGTCACACACACATACACGTTTCATTTTATCTCTGCAGGGCTGTACAGTGTGGCCCTGATGGCAGAGGATTTTAGAGATAGTGGGATTAGATTGAATGCTGAATGGAGGAGTTAGAAAATTCTGGCATGAACGGTATTTTCCTTCTTCACACCCGGGTTTATAGATTGAAGCTCGCTGCCGTTTTGCCTCCTCAGTATCATCTTCGTCTTTGCTGTCTATCTGAGCATACACAACCACACAAAGCTTCTGGCCCGCTCGTGTCATTGCATCAACGTTTATTGAAACATTTGGGCTTGTTTTGCTTATGGACCTCAAGTAAAGTACACAGTGAGTCATGCATATGGCCAGGCTTAGTCACAGAGAGTAGGCTCAGACCACAAACTGAAGACCAGCAGAAAAGCCCAGAAGAAGAGGTAGATCACTGGAAATATGAGGTCAACTTTATTGGCCTAGGGTGTAAGGTTCATCCATATGATGACAGTCTGCTCAGCCATGGTAACATCATAGAACAGGTATATTGATGAAGCAACAATGATCAATGTACCGTAAATTTTGTACTATCTGCTGAAAACATAAATTTACCTGGAGTGTGTTATTGGATGAAAGTGTATTAGTCTGATGGCTGGGTGGTTCCCCCACGTTCATTTTCAAAAATTTTCAGTAGAGATGTCGTCTTCCCTTGTTCTTCTTTGGACCTTGGTTCTCATGGCCGGCTTCTGGTCTTGGGGGATATCTTCTTTCTTATTCTCCTGTTTTTGCTTTCACCCCCACTGCTTTCTGAGCCTAAAAAAATCCCCAAATAAAGGGAGTGAATGTTTGGTGCCCGCAACCTTTGTGGTAGGTCTTCATGCATTTCTTTTTTTTAATCAGTAAACTTTTTATTAAACATACCCCAAATTTGAAAACAGAGATGAAAAATCAATGGTCATTTTACACTGTTACATCAGTACATTACCTCCCCCCTTCCCGTACCCCCCCCCCCCCCCATGGAGCCTTTTCTCTGTACAAAAAACACTTTAACTGTTTTAGCAATATCAAACAGTGTTTACCTATTACTATAGTTTACAGATAACACTGCATCATCACACCCGTTTCCTTGCATTACACAACACTAATATTTTGGTGCAAATCTAATTAACCCTATCTACCCAAGGCTGCCATAATTTATTGAAATATTCCTGTTTGTTCCCCTTAGTGTAAAATTTTTTCCAGTTGAATTTTAAATTTCGTTTGAGTAATTGAAATCACGTCGGGATGGGGGCTCTTCTCTCAATCCAGTACTTTGCTATCAATTTTCTGCCAATAAACAATAATTTGCAATAGCTATTTTAGTTGTATTGTCTGTTTGTATTTCTCAACATACCTAATATACTGTCAGTGGTGTCTAATATACATGTCAGTGGGTGTCTATGTATCACACATCCATACACCATCCCAATTACGATTCAGTACTACTATCCAAAAGGAGGACAATTTGGGACAGTGCCAAAGCATATGCAATATATCCGCCTGTGATTGTGCACTACGTAGGCAATCCGAGTTAGGACTGTAGTCCCGCCCTTAAATAACCTCTCGGGTTCTATACAACCTGTGAATTACATATAGCTGTGACAATCCCACGGGCTCCTTCATGGATATCTTAGGTATACATTCTAGTATAATTTCCCACCTATCATCTGTTATCCCTCCCAGGTTAATTTCCCGTTTCCTCCTAGCCTTTATAGGATGTCCCCACAGAAAAGCATGCATCAAGTCCCTATACACTTAAGATATCGCTCCCCTTTTCCCTATCTTTTTAATATAAAATATATTTACTGTATTTCTATAGGCCTTTTTCTGCCTTGGGTTTGAAATGTGTGCTGAACCCGTGGTCCAGCCTTTTCTTCCTTATGGTATATTGGTGTCCTGTAAATACAGGTTTTAAAATCACAAGTAGTTTCCCCGATAAACCATGAAAAACAGGCACACTGCAGCAGGTAAATAACGTACCCGGAATTACATGACACGTAATGATTGATCTTGTGGACAATGCACATGTTGGGGGTCAGTAAATGTCAGGTCCTTAAGCATTAAGGAACAGTTTATATAGGATAAAACAAAAGTAACAACCAGTTGGCGTTTCCCCAGTCAGTACGGTCTGCGTGTTACATTTAAAGGAATTCAAAAATTTAGAGTAAATAAGAACGGCCACCTAGATTCTTACCATGCCTGTATGAAAACAAAGGGAGAATATCAAACTCAAGCACACCAGGTAGATATTTGGTTAACACAGTCCAGTGTTTCCTGGCAGTATGGGCTATCTTGCACTTTCCTCATTGAAAGTGGAGTCAAATGGAATGTGATAATAGGTTTTCTTTGGATATTATGCAGAAGGGTGTAAGTGTGTGATCATCAAGGTTTTTGTCTGTGCTGTGTTTCAGATAACCCCTCTCACTGAATGTATGCACCCCCAGAGCCCAAGGATTTATCTGAAGTCCGCTGTCTCTGACAATGTGTTCAACTTTACGCATTTGACTGGGGGTATAGCTTCTTTAAATTTTAATTGGGTGATGGCTAGTAAAATGGAGAATTTGTTTGTTAGTAGACTTTATACGATAAGTCCCTCACGCAATGTAAGAGAGGGTGAGATAAAAAAAAAAACGGGATAACCACATTTTACTCACATATTGTGCCCCACTGGAGGGGTTCAATGATTTTATAATTGGGGTAGCGGATGGAGGTCCATTGCCTATATGAGATACAAAAGGCTTTCATTATATTGTGGTAAAATAAAAAGTGGATAAAAAAAAATATATCAGCTGCTGATGCTGGGACCCCATGAAAAAATTTGTGATAAGAAAACTTTTTTTTCCATTTAAAGGGGATTGGAAAGTTTGATTTTTTCTGTTGGTACAACCCCATACATTTATCCATTCAGTACAGTAAATAATATATATAAATCTTGTGTATTACAATCAAATATACTGCTTGATATAATATTGTTAGTAATTATGATGTTGAAGAATGTTGGCAGGTTTACACCGATTGTGACATTCCTTAGAAAAATTTTCCCAGGATGTTCCAACCAGGTCTTCTCTTGTTTCTTTGATTGAAAAAGGGTTCAGGGAAATGATGTAAACGATGGTATTCACGTCTTTATCCACATCTAAACCTCCCGGGGCTCCCAAGAAAACTAGATACAGGGGGAATCTTTTTTAAGATGAGTGTTTTAAAGATGTAGATTTAAACCCATTAATCTTCATGCTATTCTGAAGGGAAAAAACTAGTTTTTAATTTTACTATGATGAAGCTGAACTAAATTTATATGAAACAAGTTCAGATTGTTCACAGCAATGTACAAAGGTGTACTTTTAAAGCTTAAAACCTAAACTTCGGGAAATTAATGTGCTCTGACCTAGGTAGGGGTTTTTGTTTGTTTTGGCACTTCACCACGTACTTCAGGGTTACAGCAGCCACCCCACACCCTACATCAGGAAAACTTAAACATTTTTCCAGTTCAGAGAAATTGTAGAATAGGGATGAGCGATTAACGAATATTCTTATTCGTATACTCATAACGAGTAGGTCCCCGCTAGGGCGGGGACTCTTTTCGAGTATAGCGGTCCAATGAAGTCAATGTTGAAGCGAGTAAGGGTGGCTTCACACCCCGGTAAGGTTTTCCCATTCGGGTCTGTTGTAAATAGGACAGCCCTAGCCCAAATTTTTGTAACCATAGTACCGGCTGTATACCAAAATACGGCGAAGAACACACCATAATTTATTTTAAAATCAATTTTAAAAATTCAAAAAGAAGGAAACTTTTAAACCCCTAAAGACATGGTACAGGGGTTTTAAAAAATATGTTTAGATTTTTTTTTTTTTTTTATTATTGTTTTTGGAAAATTCATATAAATTGGAGTGAGTGGGCTTTCGCCTTTTTTTTTTTTTTTGTGTACAGCCGGGTACTGCATGTCGGAAAAAGGCTGCCCCCCAAACCCCCCGAAAGCAAATTTGTATCTTGCTGGAAACAGAAATAGAAAGGAAACTTTTTTTTTATTTCAGAAAATTTCATGCGATATTACAAAAAAAAAAAATGCCTTAGCACAATTCAAAATTCCGCCAAAGGGACAAGTAGGCAGCAGGGGGGGGGTTGAATCAGCAGTGCAGGAAGGCTCAAGCTTTATGTCCCCCCTGCCCGCCCAAAATTTCAGTCCCGCCTACCCTTACAAAATGGCGCTCCTCATTAAGGGCAGGGAGGGGCGTATTGAGCGGTGAGGGGGACGAACAGTAGGAGAAAGCTCTGGTGAAGTCATCCACCGGCAGCTTCCCTGTCTGGTCCTTGCTCACGGGATTCTGCTGCTCCTACCCTCCTGCTCCCCAAATCAGGATCAGATTGGGGGGGTGGGGGGGGAGGAAGCCAGGGGGATCCTTTCTGTCAGGCTGGAAAAGCGAGTAGGAGGCCACATCATTCTTTAAAAGCTGTCTTTTTTTTAACAAGTGCAGCCTTTTCCTCTTTTGCCAGAATCTTATTTTAGGGTCTGGCATTTTAGGAATTACTTGCATTTCACATTGACTTTCATTTTACTTGTTACTGGCGAATAATTGCAAGGAGAAAAGTCACAGAGTAAAGAGTAGCCCGAGTCCCAAACTATTTTGCGAAATACCGAATACTAAATTAGTATAATCGCTCATCCCTAATGTTTCAACAATGGTACTTTAAAGCTCTGCCCTTAAGTAGGGGTATTGTTTTGAGATGACATGACCACATAAAATTTAGGGATACAGCACACCTACATCGGGGTACGGTTTTACACACTAACATTATTCCGGTTCAGAAACTATGTTTCTACTATGTGTAGTTTTAAAAAGGTTTTTCCCACAAACGACCCCTTTTTTTTTTATAAGGCCGGCTTCACACTGCGTGTGTGGGTCCGATCCATAGCTTTCCGCTTGAGGCAGACAGGCGGGGGACCGGATCAGCACACAGGATGGGGGGCTATTAAACCCTCCGATCCTATTTTTAGCGCACGCAGTTCTGTTGCTGAAGGTGGGGACTCGGGGCGCCGCAGTCTGACCTGCAGCGGCTGCAGCTGTGTCAGCGGTAGGTAGGCCAGGGGCTTCAGCCAGGTAGGTGGGGCAAGAAAGCTTTCGCCAGGAAAGGTTGGCAAGTCGATTCAGCCAGGTATAGGGGACAGGTAATGGATAACTACTCAAGGGGGGGTTTGACCTCATCCAAACAAGTAAAATTCTTTACACAAGGGATGTGTATTTACATGCTGGGAATTTTTCTTCCACCTGTGGAGCTATTGTTGGGGGGTCGTTGTGGTCGTAGTCTGTTGTGGTTGGGCGGCCGGACTATCGGATGGTGTGCTAGGTCAATGGCAATACCGGACTTTATTGGGCTTAGGGGACCATTGAGGAGGAGGATGTTCACTGGCGGTTTTTACCTGTGTGGTTTTCGTGGATAAAGGATGCTCAACTAAAACCCTAATTTTGCGTGTTGTTTTACGTCTCCCATTTTGCCTCACCCTTGCCGAAAATCAATGTTATCAGCAGTGGGACGAATTGATAGGTCTCTTGAAAGCGACATACCTAGAGCCTGGGGTAGCCGACCGGTTTTTGATAGTAACACGTCCTCGCTGCTGCCTTGGTCTACTTTGATTCGCCATTGTGTAAAATCCTCTGACTCCCAGTTTCGTATCTTGGGGGGCCGTATTGCTGGCTCATCTCCTGATGGAAGTCCCCTTTCCCCGTGGCCGATGGTCTGGCTCATATTTTCCCATAATCCTTGGTCGTATCTCAAACCGACGATTATTCCAGCTCCCCCTCCCGTGAATGATCAGGAGATATTCCAGCCCCCTCCCGGGAATGATCACGACGATATTCCAGCTCCCTCTCCCGTGATGATCACGACGATATTCCAGCTCCTCTCCGTAATATCAGGACGATATTTCAAACTCCCTTCTCGTGAATGATCAGGACATTTTTCCAGCCCCTTCCGTGAATGATAGGCGATATTCATCCCCCTCCTGTTTAATGATCAGGCCCCGATATTCAGCTCCCTCTCCCGGATTTTATAAGGACGATATTCCATCCCCTCTCCCCGTGAATGTCCGACGGGTATTCAGCTCCCTCTCCGTGAATGATCAAGACATATTTAAACTCCTCTCCCGTGGATGATCCAGATATTTCCAGCTCCCTCTACCGTGAATGATCAGGCGATATTCCAGTCCCTCTTTCCCCTGAATATCGGACGATATTCCAGCTCCCTCTCCCTGAATGATCACCCACGATATTCAGCTCCCCCCTACCCGGTGAATGATCCGACGATATTCCATCTCCCTCTCCCGGGGAAGAAACACGAGATATTCCCTCCCTTTCCCGTGAATGCACGACGATTATTTCCAGCACCTCTCGTGAATGATCACGACGATTTCCATCTCCCTCCCACGTGAATGATCAACGCGAATTTTTCCATCTCCCTCCCCCCGTGAATATCACGCCGATATTCCAGCTCCCTCTCCCGTTTAATGATAGGACAATTCCAGCTTCCCCTCCCCGGGGAATGTCCCGGACGATATTCCACTCCATCTCCCGTGAATGATCAGGACATATTCCAGTTCCCTCTCCCGTGAATGTTTACGACGATATTCCATCCCCTCCCCCGGATTTAAACACACGTTTTTCCATCTCCCTTCCGTGAATGATCCCCGACGATATTCCATTTTCCCCTCCCGTGAGATCACGGACGATATTCCGCTCCCTCTCCATGAACTGATTCACGCGATATTCCATTTTCCCTCTCCGGGGGATATACGAAAGATTTTTCCAGCTCCCTCTCCCGTGAAAAAGATCACGACGATATTCCAGCTCCCTCTCCGTGAATGATCACGACGATATTCCAGTCCCTCCCCGTGAATGATCACGGACTATTTCTGCCCCCTCCCCGTGAATGATCCGACGAATTCCAGTCCTTCCGTTTGAAGGTATAGTGTTATTACAGCTCCCTGCTCCGTGAATGATCACGACGATTTCAGCTTTCCCTCTCCCGTGAATAGTCACCGACGAGAAGGGAGCCTCCAAAGGACTTCAGAAAACTTGGCTGAGCAGGTCTTGGGGCAACTCTCTCTCCACTAAAGGGAAACCCTTTTCTGCTGGTCCGTCTCCGGGCTCTTTCTGGCCATGATATTCCCCGTGTTCAGCGATTTCTTTTAATGCTTCTTTACAGCTCGCATTTACCATTTCCAGCGACCTGGGCCATCAGATTTTCCATCCGTTTTAAACATTTGAAAGTACTACTTTTTATTTGTGAAGTATTATCTTTTCCGGGGTTTTGGGAATTCGTTTTTACCATCAAAACCACTTCAACTGTTTTATTTTTTAAAAGGGAAACACATTCCCCAAAAAACCCCGAAAGATGTATGTACTCCGAGAACTTTCCTATTAAAAGCAAATCTGGCGCTGTCGAACGAACGAGAAGCTGGTTAGGCAGTTGGGTAGCAAAAAGAGGGCTGTGATTTGGTGGAAACAGACTGAGGGGTCGGTCTTCAGAGGGCTCTGAAGAGGCCCCAGCGCCATCACCAGTGTTCCAAAGTTGGTCATTATCATGGACCGCTGCCCTGCAGGAAGGCCTACTTGATGCATTAGTTAGGTTTTTCAACATCTTCCAAACAGTACTGTGGGAATAAAAATAGTGATGTTATGTATGATAACATATAACAGCGTCATATTCAAATAAAAAAAAAAAAACAAAAAAAATAATTATTTTACCTACGGATTGCCAACGGATGGCCTTAAAAGGAATAGCTGTTGGTAGTAGTACTTGTATTTCTTAGTACGTGCCGCAGAAACACTGGGGGCAAGCCCTCTCTGCTTTGGTAGTCCTTCCCGTAGCACGGTACTTTATTTGATCGCCAGCGTTCTTTTCTTCACTTTTTTCACTGGTTTTAAACATATTAGAGTGGTTAATGATTTTATAAAATAATTATTCAGATGATATATATATATATATATATATAAATTATTTCAGCAAAACAGCTTGTGTCGGAGCATTGAGGTCACTACAACCATCCACGATCTCATCACAGGATGTCTTCCCTGAGTCGTCGTGTTGAATTCGCTATCCCATTGGCGGTTTGTTTACTTGGGTCACACAAGACAGGTCGCTCTTGTGACCCAAGGGAATCAGTGCTCACAACTATTACAGAAATCCACTTCTGTGCACTTGGTCCTGTGAGGACTGCTTGACCTTTGTGACCCTCTATATAAAACATTAACAATTTTTATATTAAAATTCAAAATTATTATCAAACACATTAACAAATGATAAATGATATTATGTTTTAATATTCTTTACACCTCGTCCACGACGACCGCGCCTGTCCACACGACGAGGCTGGGAAGAGGGTTGGAGGTCTCTTGGTACGGACATCAGACAAGCCTACCAAATTTAAAAAAAAATGGATATACATTGAGGTTAAACATTTTTTTATTTATGGAAAAAAAAAAAACTAAACATTATTTGATTGAAAATATTATGTTAAATTTAATGGATAAATAGTTTTAAAAAATCTACATTAGGGACAAGCCCGTGATATTAAGTACTTACAGTTCTGGACTCATCATCAAAGCAAGACGTCTGACTGCTCCACTGTCAGCATGTGGGCTCTATGGCCAGAACCACGAGCCTTTAATCAGATTGAATGAAGATATTTAGTATTCTCAAATAGCAGAATACTTGAGGACTTACACTAAGTTACATGAGGCACTTTACCTCCCTGGTTGGGGAATCAGATCCTTACTGTCGGAGGGAGGAGTTGTCAGCCATCACATTCAGACCTGAAGGGACAGGGGGGAAGTCTCAGACATTTAAAATAAATAAAAACATATTCAAATCCTCCCCCCAAAAAAATTGTCTGCAAAAAAAAGGATAGCCGGAGCGCCACAACCAGACTATTCAGATTCTCTTCTGCCAGATAAACGGATATTAAATAGAAAAAAAACAAACAAAAACATTATTAATTATTGTCACACACAACAGTGTGCTTGACAACATTAAATTAATAATAATGCAGTCACTACTGTTCACGGACACTATGGGGGAAAAGCATGTAGTCCCACCCACAGTGTGCTTGACACCTTAAATTTTACTTAATGCAGTCCAACTTGCTCGGACCAATATGGGGGTGAGCATGGAGTACCACCCACAGTGTGTGCATGTTACCTTAAATTATTTCTAATGCAAGTCACTTGCACGAGACACTATGGGGCGGAGCATGAGTCCCACCCACAGTGTGCATGACACCTTAAATTTTATTACTAATGCTGTCACTGCAGGCACTATGGGGGAAGCATGAGTACCACCACAGTGTGCAGATACCTTATATTATTACTAATGCAGTCGCTTGCACGGAACCACTATGGGGCGAGCATGAGTCCCACCCACCAGTGTGCATGCACACCTTTAAATTATACTATTGCAGTTGCTTGCCGTACATATGGGAGGGAGCATGGTCCACCCACAGTGTTGCATGACAACATTTAATTTAATAATGCAGTCACTTGTACGGACACTATGGGGGAGCATGAGTCCTTCTTACAGAGTGTGCATGACACCTTATATTATTACTAATGCAGTCCACATTGACAAGGACACTATCGGGGGGAGCATTGAGTCACATGAGTCCCACCCACAGGTGTGATTGACACCTTATTTCATTTCTAGATGCAGTCCACTTGCACGGACATCATGGGGGGAGCATAGGTCCCACCCACTGTGTGCAGGACACCTTAATTTGAATACTAATGCAGTCATTTGCACGGGACATATGGAAGAAAGCTATGAGTCCCACCCACAGGTGCATGACACCTTTTAAATTATTACTAATGCAGTCACTTGCACGGACAATATGGGGGGGAGCATGAGTCCCACCCACAGTGTGTTGACACCTTAAATTATTAACTACTAATGCAGTCAACTTTTCAAAACTCAAAACATATTCCCAATGAATTAAAAAATGGCTTCCTTAAACTATAGTATTCTACATTAATGGATGCCATTATCTACATCCAAAGAAAGATTCATCATAACAATTTAATTCATCAAGTGAACATCTTTATTAAATCTTTAAAATGTTATTACAATTAAAATAATTCAGAGCGATTTCCCTTCCGGGGGAACAACGAGAAAAAACATTCAGGCTAGTCAGATTAATATTCATCTAGATTATATCATGCAACATAAATGTTTACTGGAATCAGATGTAAAGTGACAATACTAACATTCAATTTCCTAAACCAAGCCACTTCTTAAAAATTCACTTTATCAGGGGGTCATTACACCTATTCACTCATTATATATTAGGTGCCTGCTTCTAAACTCATTGGGCACTTCCCATAGGTGTCATATAGTTTACAATGTAAACTATTAGATCCAAGGTATGAAATAGTTTCTCCCCTGAGCTAATTTCATACGCTTGATCTGCTTAAACATTATAAATGTGCACCTACCTGACTTACTAGGAGCCTGTGTGTGCTAGTTGCTCCCTCCTTTCCCTACAGCCGTTTCGCTTCTGCTTCGTCCGGGGGGCGTTATAGAATTTTACAAGTCAGGGCTTTTTATCACGCGCTCCACCAATCAAGAAACGACAAGTAGTTGTCATACCCAGGTGTCTTGTCAAAAACTGCGCATGAGACCCATTGCAATGACGTGCGGGATCTTCACTCCCCCTCTGCGCGCATGACGTACACAAGTCCGCCTTCTTTCCGCTGTAAACGGTGATATCCCACGTCATTACGTCCAGGCGCATGCCGCACTACGAGAACCTCCGGGAATGTTGTTTGCTTACTCAATCTGTTGCTCAAGCAACTACCCTACCGTGATTCACATTAATTTTTAATTATTTCCTTATAATGTGCATTACTAGTCATTGACGGACTACTTATGGGAGGAAGCATGAGTCCCACCATCCAAGTGTGCATGACTCCTTAAATTATTACTAATCGCAGTCACTTGCACCGGTCACTATGGTGGGAGCATGAGTCCCACCACAGTGATGAACTGACATCTTAAATTATTACAAATGCAGTCACTTGGCACTGGACACTATGGGGAGCATGAGTCCCACCCACCAGTGTGCATGACACCTTAAATTATTACTAATGCAGTCACTGCACGGACCTATGGGGGGAGCATGAGTCACACCCACAGTGTGCATGCCAACAAACATTATTACTAATGCCAGTCACTTGCGACGGACATATGGGGGGAGCAATGAGTGTCCCACCACAGTGTTTCATGACACCTTAAAATTATTACAAATGCAGTCACTTGCACGGGACCACTATGGGGGGAGCATGAGTCAAACCAACAGTGTGCAATGACAACAAAAATTATTAAAAATGCAGTAAGGCAATTTTCACATCAGCAGCACATGTGAGTGTTTTTGGCCAATACAAGAGGTGGCGCCTGATCTGGCTGACCACACACATAATGCCAACCTATGGCTAAATACGGACCAAGCCACATAATTATGTATGGTGTTTTCGGTTCATTTGCAGCAAGTGAAATTATGCCATGTGCACTCAGATGCAGAAAAAAAAAATAAAAACACACACACAAGGCGTTTGCATTGGCTATAACCTACAACTGTGGACACATCTGCAGCACCTGCCCAGAAACTGCACTGACGCAAAGAACCGCAAGCAACTTACACGAATGCATACATCCTGGGATCGTAAGTCAGCCATTATACAACAAATGCAGCGCCACCTGGTGGATCTCACACAAACATCATCTTTCTGCTGATGTAAAAAGCACAGAGCACGAATGCAAGAAAAACAAAATAATTGATTTTCATCTTTTTTAAGAATACATTATGAATTTATAGAAAAATAACCACTGCAATTAGTCTAAAAAACACACACCAGTGTGCACAGCGCCAAAACAACACTGGTTTATTCACATTAAAATGACTCAACATTTAAAAAACAAAAAAACAAAAAAGCAGAAAAATAATTTAGGCTGATTTCACACATGCGTTCACCTCCACAGGTTCTTCGGAGGGAAATGCCATGTGAGCGCAGCCAGAGCGGCAAGCCCTATCTTTATAATAGGGAACACAGGGACTGCCGACTCTTGACCGTGCACTACCATTATAAAACATGGGGGATTGAGTGACTGTGCTCACATGGCGGTTCCTCTCCTCAACGTTCTGTGGATGGGGAACCCCGTGTGAAAACCTTGCAAAACAGTGAATGTCAATACAAAGAGCACATGGCATGTATGGAAAAAAAAAAAAAATATCACCTTGACCCATGATTTCTCCCTCAATTTCAAGTTCTTCTAGCACAAGTGCCTCCAAGCACTCAGTCATAATTGTCCATAGCTTTTGTCGCATTCCTTTACCCATTGTCAAAGCTCCTTGAATGCACGTCTCGCTGTCTTCCGCAGGAAGTTTTGTATCAGAGTCTTGCCGTGGAGAGTTAAACCTATCCTGTATGACGAACGTTGTCAGGACCGGCATCCATGATCCGACCTGGAAAAAACATCCAGAGCCGAACATCCGGTCTAGCTCATGGTAGAGATCATCTTGTAGCTCTGGTCGGAATACATTACACCATGACTCATAGTCAAGGTTGATGAGAAATGACTCTTTGCCAGTGATATGCAAAAAAGAGAGGGCGGCACTCACCGGAGTATACAGGATAGTCCTTTATTCCAAGAACTCGTGGAAAAACAGGGTGCAGGGAGGGGGCACGAAGGGCCAACGGACTACGACGCCGTTTCGCGACGCGTGTCGCTTCTACGGGTCCGGGTATATCGGGGTTTTTTGTGGCGGACGCGGCACATCCCTCCTTACTCGATGACGTCGAGGCTCTGCTGAGTATAGACGGGCCTGTGGGGTCACGAGATGGTAGTGGTGTTGCTGGTCCGGGCACTAACGCTGAGAGACTGTATTTCACAGGTGGCTTGGATTCCTCGTATATGCCTCCGATTGCACCCGAGAATAGTGTTGACCTTTTTGCGGAGTTGGTGGATAGGGATGTTAAAGCCTTAGTATACCCAGACCCGGGTAAGAATCTCTCTGCTACCGAAGGGAGGGCGCTTGCACAAATGAAGGGATGGCGGGATGTCGTCTTTAGGAAAGCAGATAAGGGGGGAAGTATCGTGGTATTAGATAGGGAAGCTTATGTGGCCGATGCCAAGCGGCAGTTAATGAATGAGGCCACGTATAGACCTTTGAAACACGATCCCACAGAAAGTTACAAAGGTAAATTAAGATCGTTGCTACGTAAGTATGTGGAGTCTAATGTTATCTCTAAAAAACAGGCGGAGAAATTAATCCCCGAGTTCCCTATCACACCACACTGGTACTGCCTCCCGAAGGTGCATAAAAGTACCATCGCGCCTCCAGGCAGACCCATAGTTTCCGCTATTGGGTCTCTGACTGAGCCACTCTCCAAGTACATCGACTGGTTCCTTCAGCCATTTATGGCAAACCTGCCTTGCTTGGTGAAGGATACCGGTGATTTGGTGAAGAGGGTCGATCAGATAGATTAGCAAGATGGCCATCAGTTGGTCTCTATAGATATTGAGAGCTTGTATACCCGCATACCACAAGGGTTAGGAGTAGAAGTCATCAAGGAGATCTTGGAAAGGCAGAAAATAGATCCATTAGTGGAGAGTTTTATAAGTGAATCCCTGTCCTTTATATTGCAGCACAACGCATTTACTTTTTTAGGTCAGTGGTTTATCCAATTGACCGGTACGGCCATGGGGACGCCAGTCGCATGCACGTTCGCCAACCTATTCCTGGCAATATTCAAAGAGAAGTTCATGTTTTCATCTACCAATCCCTACCTGCAGTATATTAAACACTATGTACGTTATGTGAATGATATACTGATGGTATGGGATGGAGATGGGGAGATATTCTCTGAGTTCATTGCTTATTTGAACGAAGTTAATACTTTTAACATGTTCTTCACAGCGGTTTTTGGAGGCATGGAGTTGGAGTTTCTAGATATGAAGTTGAAAATCATTGAAGGGTCTCTAGTGAGATCAGTGCATATAAAGGAGACTGCAACCAACTCTTTGCTTCACTATAAGAGTGCACACCCATTACATACGAAGGAAGGCCTACCATATAGTCAGTTTCTGAGGTTCTTCAGGATCAACAACACAGAGGCAGAATGGAGGTCGCAGGCAGATGTTTTGGAACAGAAATTGCTCCAGAGGCTACCCAGAGCAAATTCTAAAACGAGCAAGAAGTAGAGCAGTTACCTCTGGAGTACAGAGTAAGGAGGAAGTGCCGGCCGCGTCCGGGGATCAGGGTAAAAAATTCTATTTCAGTTTTCGGCATGGCCCGATGTTTAAGACCATCTCTGCTGCCATCAAACACCATTGGCACATGATTGCGGCAGATAAGGAACTGACTAAGAAGGGTATCCCAAGTTCTGTGGTGACCTATAGGCGGTGTAAGAACCTGGGCGACGTGTT
Source organism: Allobates femoralis (assembly GCA_033576535.1). Lineage (NCBI taxonomy): Eukaryota > Metazoa > Chordata > Amphibia > Anura > Aromobatidae > Allobates > Allobates femoralis. Next base: position 192,420 of record JARQOC010000044.1, on the reverse strand, counting down.
GGTCAAAAAGCGGTTAACGGTTCTCCCCACTAAAAGTACCTGGCTTTCCTCTACTCCTGTGAAGGGTAACTATAAATGTCTCCATTGTAATTGGTGTAAATACTACCAGACTGGGCCTCGAATGAGGATTGGAGGCATAGATCATATGGTTCCCTCTTTTCTTAATTGTAGAAGCAGTTGGGTCGTATATGTGATTTTCTGCCCGTGTAATAGGTTTTATGTGGGGAAAACCATACGGCCCTTATTCCATCGGTTCCGCGAGCACTATAATTCTATTGGGTCCGGAAAAGGGTCACCCAGGCTGATTGAGCACATGCTGAGTGCACATGGGGGAAACCCCGAATTGTTGCGCTTTGCGGGTGTTCAAAAGGTCACCGCAAACGAGAGAGGGGGTAATACCCATAAACGGCTATTGAGAGAAGAAGCAAGGTGGATCTTGAATACGGATGCTCAGGGAGCATTGGGTCTTAATGAGAAACTGGACCTTGCAGTGTTCTTATAATTTATAATTTACGGGTTCTGCACTGATCGACCTTTTTTTTGATATGGGTTTACGTTCTTAGCTTACTGCCCTCCAATTTCCACCGGTATACCCTCCGTCTTCATCCCCACGTCGGTTGCCCCCAGTTTCAGGCATCCAGATGATTACATACAGGCCTACTGCCCACCTAAGCGTGGGCGGCGTGGTTCATTGGTATCTAATAATTTGCACGCTACGTTTATATGTATTTAGGCCATTGGTATTAATGACTAAACTGCTCTTTCTTTCTCTTTGTTTTTTCTTTCTCTTTGTATCTCATGACCATAAGTATCTTAGATAGTGAGTATACTTGTATACTATGGATTCTGTTAACGCGAGTATCGCCGGGTGATGCTGCCTGTTTTTATTGCCGTCAGCTCAGTTTATTATTGTATTATTCAATTACTAAAAAAGTGGATCCCTATTTCTTATTAGAGGGAGAGATCCCTCCATGAGCAAATCTTGCTTATTATACCCCTGATATTGCCCCTTGACTTTCCCCTCTGCTCTCTAGAGCAAGTGCCGTGTTTTAAGGATTCCCTGATCGGCGTCTGTTGTTTCCATAGTGATACATTAGAAGCAGTGGTATGCGGCGTCGGCACTCTCCTACTCAGGTCTGGATTGTTGGAGAGCGGCAGCGATTGGCTCTGAGGCTTGTTCTCAGCCGTCGCCACGCCTCCACCCAGCCGAGATGGGTCGAGCGCCGATAACGCCGGGGGGACAATGAGCTTGTATGACGGCACAGCAGTGCTGCGGCCATGGTGATGTCCGCGTTCAGCTTCCATGTATGCAGTGCCCTGGGTGTCTGTGAGTTTTTCTCAGTTTTTTTCTTTTTTACAGGTTTTGCATCTGTATTTTTATGTCCTGTTTTTATTGTTGTATGTAATGGTTTTGACATTTGTTATTAAAGTTGTCCACTTCAAACATGAAGTTGGCCGGCGGAAGTGGGTGGGGCATAGTATGTATATATATCATTGTGTCCCTCTCACCTCCACATACTCGGACCCGTAGAAGCGACACGCGTCGCGAAACGGCGTCGTAGTCCGTTGGCCCTTCGTGCCCCCTCCCTGCACCCTGTTTTTCCACGATATACTCGGACCCGTAGAAGCGACACGCGTCGCGAAACGGCGTCGTAGTCCGTCTTCGTGCCCCCTCCCTGCACCCTCCCTGCACCCTGTTTTTCCACGAGTTCTTGGAATAAAGGACTATCCTGTATACTCCGGTGAGTGCTGCCCTCTCTTTTTTGCCTTTCAAATGCTGTTGCTTTGGCTGTGCACTGCCGGTTCGGAACACGCCATAACTGGAAGACTTATCCGGACCTGACAGAGGTAACGCTTAGTGCCCCGTTTGCCTTACTTTTTATTGATTTTGCCAGTGATATGTTGAAATAACTTGTCCAGGACATGAGTGAGCTGAGTAGATGATGTTGTCATTGAGTGCATTCTAAGGTAAGGCATTACGAGTTTCTTAAGATTAAGCTCCGCAAGGACTTGGTACAGTCGAATCCCTTGCGACTGCTTGGAGAAAAACCTCCCTTTGACCTTTAACTCTTTCTCTTTAGGAACCAGTACTGTTATCAGATCATTAGGTAATAATATTCCTGTAATGTAGGGGCCCAGTTTTTCCTCTCTTATCTAGGTTTCCTGCTAACAGGGCAAGGATGAGTCTTCGTTTCCCCCCGATTGGGATCTATGTGATTTAGTCTTTGTTTGAACTTAAGATTATAAGCTTCGGTATTGTACGCGTATGTCCATTTGTTTCGAGTCTCAATGATGGCTTTATCTGTGACAATATTGCTCAAATCAGGCTCGTATTCCAGAGTAGTCCCTGAGAATGCCAACTCAACATGCTCGAAATCATTGTATTTCCATGATCCGCGTCGTGGCCGCTCAGAGTATTGGCGAGCATCTCTAAGTACTTGGCTGCACTGGGTCTGCAGAGAGACAGGTGGCCAGGAGGAGTGCTTTTTGAGGTACCCCCGGATGTATTCTGCTCGAAAGGCACAAAGGATCTTCTTCCCAAGAGGGAAAATCTTGAAGAGTCTGTAACCTCCCTTCTCATCCTAGTGAACTGCAGGACTGATCCTTGGCTGAGGTCTCTGTTCCTAATAGAGGAGACTTGAGCACTTGGTCTGTCCTATACGTAGTCATGGTCTGATCTCTGAGGCCAAGGGCCCTGGGCCAACTACGTGAAGAGAGTAGGTAGAGACCTCAAAATGTGCGGATAACGCAGGATTACTGGACCCTGTGTTTAACTCAATTCGACCTCTTTGAGGGAACTTTTTGGGCTTTACCAGGCGTGCTTGTAAGTCCAAGTATGCTGTGTCTCCCCACTTGTAGAATAAGGTCACTGTCTCCGAGTCAGTTGGCTCAACATCAATTGTGAGGGCTGATGGTAGATTTGGGACACCAAAACTTGTGGATGTACTAGCCAGGGAGATCCTTGTGGGTGACCGTGAGTTCTTGAAGTTCAACACAAGAATAACGTTGAAATACCCCGGTACTAAAGCATCTCTCTCACAGACAATGGGGAACCTTTTGAGGGACATTGTTGGTAGGTCCGAATCCACACTCTTAAACGCCGTGCTTGTCGCCGCCGCACAGCCACGTATCGTAGCTCAACCAGGGGGACATCAATCTCCAAATCACTATCCATGAGGTCAGCAGTAACGTGCCTGATCAAAAGTATACTAAAAAAAAGGTGGTCACACCCCAAAATTAGCAGACCTTTTTATTGGCTGAGGGGTGTGGCAACTAATGAATATTTATGGAGTCACCATAATACTTGGTGATTTTACCAAAAAAGCAACCAAAAGTCTTACAGTGACAAATGCAATGCAAAAACACATTGCATTATTTAATACAATCATGTATATTACAGCAAGAAAAAAGAACAACCAACCGATACCCCCATAGCAATTATTCCCTCCCTGAACACCCCCCCTCCAGGCTAAGAATGCACAGAAATATTAATACATATACATTTATAACCCAGGCTTTATCATATTCAAAAATCATGAAATTGCTCCAAAAACAGAACAAGGATTATTCATTTATTCCAGAATAAATTGTATTAAACAACGCAGCAGTCTGCCTATTGTTATCTTCTCCTGATGGACCCTGTAGGGAAAAACCCAAACTGATCTAGATAGTTTGGTAGCAGCTACCAGTGGCTCTGCTGCTTTAACGAATAGCAACTGTGATAGGGGGCAACCTTGTCTTGTTTAACACAGATTCACTCTTCAGAGAGGAACAAGACCATTGATTTTGATTTTTGCACACGGGACAGACTATAAAAGCTTCACCCAGGCTGTAAATTTATTACCAAATCCAATAAAGGAGGCCGATTACACAAAAGGTTTTGCCACATCCAAGGACACACTGCTCCACGGTACCTAGATGTTCAGAGCAACTGAAAATTCCAATATAACTTGCGAAGGTTTACAGCGGTAGACATATTTGGCATGAAGCCGGTCTGGTCTTGATGTATAACGGATGGGATTACACTATTAATTCTGTTAGCCAACATTCAAATCTTGGTGAAAATATTAGCTGTTAGCGATATTGGGTGATATGACTGGTAATTTGCCCGATTTTGGGTTTATCTCTATAGTGGCCTTTCTCATAGACTGTGGCAGGGTACCCCCACCAAAGAGTAATTAAACTCCTCTAATATCTGGGGGACTGGCATTTTGACATTTATTTTTATAAACTTCAGCAAGTAGTCCGTCCTCTTCTGAGGATTTATTATTCAATGAAGAGTTAATTTGTCAACCATGAAAACTTTGTCCAAGATACCTGCCTCCTCCTCAGAGTCTTGGCAGAGAAAATCTTGTTTTATGGCACCCGATGGTGGTCTCCTGTACCGTTGGCGCCCGATGGTGGTCTCCTGTACTGTTGGCGCCCGATGGTGGTCTCCTGTACTGTTGGCGCCCGATGGTGGTCTCCTGTACTGTTGGCGCCCGATGGTGGTCTCCTGTACTGTTGGCGCCCGATGGTGGTCTCCTGTACTGTTGGCGCCCGATGGTGGTCTCCTGTACTGTTGACGCCCGATGGTGGTCTCCTGTACTGTTGGCATGTGTGTGCTGATTAGTCAGGGTCCGGCGTCATTCACCCCTTATCGCGCATATCCGGGGATATTTCCAGATGACATCAAATTGACGTGTGCTGGGCGTCCGGAAGTCACCGGGTTCAGACACCGGACTTACTGCTCACCACCAGTGATCGTCGTGCTATTAAACCTTTAGACCTCACATGCCAATTAAATGGTGGGGGCTGGCGCTAATGAGTAGCATTTCAATAGTTATCTGCTACTCTCTATATAATTTGTGTCTTTGCCTTTCTACACAGCAGAGCATAAGTGCAACTATACTAGATTTTAGATAGTTTTATGGGGGAGACAGTGAATACAGTCACATATGAGTACAGATAGTTATAAGAGCAGCCCATATTTGATTTTCACTGCCGCCAACTTTTCTGTAATATCTTAACACATGAAGTAAGTGACACCAATCACGTGTTAGTTAGCAACATATGCATAGTCATCCAAATATATCTAAGAACAATTATAACTAAAGGACTATAGAATATAAACATGTATGTGGATTCATCCAATGTACTGCATCATTTGATTAGGGAACAATAGTCCAAATAGGAGCCCACACGTCCTTCATCTAGAACTGATGTGAAGGACCAGGCAACACAATATATTCAGTGCTGTGAACCTGAATAGGCTTTTCTATGTAATGAGGGGAAGTTAGATGGTGATCTGGTAGCATTTTTTACTAAAACATAATACACAATGAAAAGTGAATCAAAAGGTACAAGAACATATTAGAGACGGCCTGCCTTATTTTTTAAAAGGCCAAGGGTGTTTTTTTGGTAAAAATAAGACAAAACTCACTTTTTCACTGCGTCCGTCAGGGATCATTGTGCCCAGATTGAAGATCCACCAACTAGACCCAACTGGGCTAGTTGTTAGTCTCCTCCTCTGATGCCGCAGTGTAAGGAATCAATCTCTTTGACTTTTATTGCTGATGCATCACAGCCATCAAAGAGTTTAAAGGGTCTTGAGGACTGAGCTGTCCATACCAGTTGTTGCGTTATTGATGTCGTGAATGTGTTCTCTAATCCAAACAAGAAGCTGCCTCAAGTGAGCCCAATATACTGTATATTTTGTCACAAGCACACGTAGTGTGGTATATAACATACTTTGCTACTGCACTAAATTTGTCTGGTGATCAAGAAATGTCTATCATCAACTGATTCAAATTTAGTCCTTTTAATGTTCTGTTGCCACCAGGCCAGACATTGTCACATGGGAAACATCCACTTTTCTTTGCTTTCTTGAAAATTTGTTGGATTAGATTTTTTTTCCTCGTAGTGCCTGTACATTAGTCTATCTTTAAAATTTTTTACTTTGCAAGGGGAGCTTTTGGTAGGTTTTTGCCAAGTGCCACGTCAGTTTTTCAAGAAGGGAGGGGAGCGCACATAAAGCGGTCACCAGGGTACAACAGAGGGGAGTTTTCAGGACCCACTCACCTTATTCTGTTGTGACACCCACAACTGGTAAAGATTGCCCGGTCGCTGCAGATCCCGTGGGGGATAAGTGTAGATGTTAGTTGTAAAATCCGGGATTATAGACCGCGCTGACCAGAAGATGAATAACAAACTTTATTTGGCACACAGCACACAGGATTAGCCGACGCGTTTCGTGGTCCTCCAACCACTTCTTCAGGGCATGTATTACATACAGATCTCAAATAGAACATATGTGACCTCACATAAGGGAGGGGGATAAACGTCAGTTCCGGCAGGAACGCCCATATACTGGATATATAACAATAAATTGACATAGACCATGGTACATAGTAAAAAATAGACGCATCAACTTTTTAAACATAACACTCAAAGTATTCAGTCTATTAAGCTTAAAAAAATATTTAAATTGATTAAGAATATAAATATAGCCATAATAAGAGAATCGAACCTGCCACACACCATTGTCTCTATCCAGGGCCCTCCATGTTACCCCTGGACCATCTCTCTTCTTAAGACTCTTAAAAGAAGTTTAATATAAAACTAGATGCCCAGCTGACTTAAAAACTAAAGAGCTTTCCCCTGATTTAAACTCACTCCCTCCGGACTTCACTTTATAAGTCCGTGGAGTTACCATTACACTACCAAACAATTTCTGCTTTTTTTATGATTCAATTATCTATGTCAGATCATGAGTTCATTTCTAAGGGATTTTAGAGGGACGGTAAATTACTAGAAAATCACCATCACTACAGAAGGTCACTAATCTTGTAAATAAAAACTGTAGATAAATTTGCAAACAAAAGGGCTATATATAAATTTTAAATTTAAACCTATCCACCATATTACACCCAGATTAGAACCCATCTACTCAAGACTACTCCTGCTACATTGTAACTAAACTGTCCATTGTTACAATTCTCATTGATAATTTCTACTCATTGAAATTTATGAATGGAGCCATACTCAGCTATTTAGAACAGATCAGACACCTCATTTAGACCATTTGGACTGAGAGTGTACAATTTATAGATCCAAAATACCTCCCTTCTTGGAAGGGCTGTTAATCTATTAAAAGTATCAATGGAAACATGATCAATTGGGGTTATTTTCAGAACAACTTTGGTATTGTGCACATTGAACAATACATGTTTGGAGAATCCATTTTTGATGTTATATCTGTGGGAGTTTAAACTCAGGTGTAAAGGCTGTGTGGTCCTTCCCACGTATTGTTTCTCGCATATACAATCTATCAGGTAAATGACATAACTAGATGTACAGTCCAACCTATGGGTTGAAAGGTTTCCTTTTTATCACTAAAGGACGTGAATGTTTTATATTGTGTTGTATCCATCCACAACACAAACAATTATTTTTGTTGCATCTATAGGATCCGCATGAATTGAATCCGTTGTGAGGATTATTTATGCTTTTGATAGCGCCCAGCTTTTTATAATTTCTCGATTTGCTGGGTGCTAGGATATTTTTGAGAGAGGGACTCTTGTATGTCACAAGAGGTAGAGTCGGCAAAATTCTCCTACAGATTGGATCATTCAGGAGGACGTTCCAAGGTTTATATATGATGCTTTTTATTTGCTCATTCTCCACTGAATATGTGGTGATAAAATTGAGGACCCATATTTATTCTTATCATTTTTCTCTTTTTTAGTTAGTAAATCAGTTTGAAAACAATGTTTAATATCATTGTAAGCTGAATGAATCAATATTTTTGGGGTATTTGCGCTCCAAAAAACGCTCCTGCAGTATTTTTACTTTGTTGTTTAAAATCTGTCACTAATGTGCAATTTTTTCTAATTCTTTTGTATTGATTTTTTTTGGAATATTCTTCAACCACTTATCATAGTGGTTGCTATGAAAATGCACATAGCTATTAGCGTCTACAGATTTGAAGAAGGTTTTTGTTGTAATAATTTCTCTCTGTTGTTCCATTGTAAGATCTGAAAAATTCTTTTGGTGTTTATTTCCGGTGTCAAGCAAATACCCCATTTATTTTTAGTGATTGATTAAATAAAAGGTTTTAAGTTAAAATTCTCATTGATAAAAACAATAAAAATGTCATCAATAAAACGCTTGTATAAAATGACTTCAGAATAAAACTTACTGTTATAAATGTACCAAGTTTCAAAGACCCTCATGAAAAGATTAGCATATGGGGGGGCAACCCTCGATCCCATCGCTGTGCCTTTTACTTGTTTATATAATACATAATTAAAGGTGAAATAATTCTCTAAAATAAAGGAAATCGATTTAATGATAAACACCTTTTAGCACTCAGGGATACGATTATCCTCCCACAAATGAATTAAAACAGGCTAATCCTAATTGTTTAATGTTTGAATACAACCCTGTTACATCCATGGTTAGGAAACACGTATGTGTCCCTCCATTTGATGTCTTATATTCTTTCAATATGTTGAGTGGAATCTCTGAGAACTTTTTAAATTAAAAACATTAGGAATCATGATTTTGTCTAGGTATGAAGACAAATTGGAAGTTAAAGAATTTATTCTTGCAATTATCGGTCTCCCAGGTGGATTTTTTAAGCATTTATGTAATTTAGGGAGGTGATACATGAAAGCTGTGGATTTTTGCGAATGAGAAATTATTTTTCTTGTTTGTTGAGTAAACCATCCTCAATTACCCCCTTTATTAGTGTATTATATTGTTGTACAGATTCAGAATATTCATTCTTTCTACATTTTATATATGTCTCCTCATCTGACAATATCCGAATTGCTTCATTCAGATATTGACCCCTGTCTTGTATACATATACCTCCCCCTTTATCTGCGGGTCTGATTACAATATCCATATTATTTTTGAGGCTCTTGAGGGCTTTTTGCTCTTTCCTTGATAAATAACCTATTTTGTGATTTCCATCCTTGTTTATTTCATTACTATTAGTGGATTTGTTCTTTATAAGGTTCTTAAAATTTTAAGGACTAGATCCGTGTAAGTTTTTATATGATGAGGGGGACCTGTACCACCACCTCTAGGTGCTCGAGGATTTCCATGATGTATCCACCTGTAGGCTTTTTGTTTTTCAAAATCAACCTTATCCCGTAAATGCTTTCTTCTCTTGTTTGCTAAGATAACATCTTGATATTTGTCTATGATACTCTTAAATCTCTTCTGAAACGGCTCAACCAGAGTGGAGAAGTCGAAGGTATCAAGTTTATTCTCATCTTTGATGTCTTTCTTCAAATTTTCAAGGCTCTTCTGGTCATGTTGGATCAACATATCCATGAGCAGGTTTGAACATTTATTCAATCCCATTTCCCATAACTTACAAAAATCAGGATCCGGCTCAGGCCGGAAAAATCTGAATGCGCTACCCGCGGGGCACTATCCCCAGCATCTTTTATTCCTCCAGAATGCATATATTAAGCCACAGTCTCGTGAATAATTTATGCATAGATATTAGTGACTTAGAAATGTCAGCAAATTCCTCCTCCCAATCCGCCTCCCACGATGGCGCTCCTGGTTCAACATGAAAAAAGTTAGCTGACTCTTGACAATTCTTTCGGCCTGGTTTCCAAATCCATTCTATACGGAATACAGGCGTGCCTCTCTCAGTTGTGAAACCTCCTGGAAGGGAGCTCTAAATGTGAAACACACAAAAAAAGGGGCACCACTACATAACTATGAGGATCAGCCTCAAACATGTCAAGAAGTAAGTAATGCAAAGAGAAAAAGTGACATGTATGAATTCATGTTATGTAGTATAAATATTAATAAACAGGCTAAGCACCAAGTTCTAGTCACGGGTGCCGATATGGTGGGAAAAGTCTGACGGGAGGGTGCGTGGTGTGGTGGTATGTGAAAAGGGGGGGCACTGAGAAAAAGGGGAAGCGAGATTATAGGGAGAAGGCTGGAAGGGAGAAAATGACAGAGGAAGCTGTAGGCTAACTGCAGTCAGAAGTGCAATATCTACTCTTAGTGATAAAAGTAGTGTTTGTACCTTGTTGTAGGTAATCTACTTGTATGGATAGCAGAGGTGGTAACCATGGTGGTGTGTTGTACCTATTTGTTATAGGGAGGTTGTAAGAGCATTGTCGTAGAATGTAGTCATGATGATGGAAAATAACTGTACATACCTTATGGAATATAAAGGATAGTTAAGAGGTCTTGTTCCTCTAGATTGGAGGTGTAGTGGGAGGGTAGCAAACAGGATATGCCGACAGTTCTCAATGTAGGAAGGAGAAAAGATAACATGGATGTGTGAGCTTACATCCATATTTGTAACAGTAACACAAAGATAGGGGGTGGGGGGGACAAGAGGCGCAATAGTGCCCTTATCACTAGACACTGATTTGTGCAAAGGTGAATAATCAAGCCACTCACCTAGTCCATTTGTGAGACCCACAACTGGTTTGAAAGCTTGTCAGTAATATCCTGATGGCTGCTGCTGGACTTTCACTGACCACACCCACGTGTGGGTGCAACTGGATGCTGATGAAGGTGCCAGGAGGGCACTGAAACGCGTCGGAATAAAGAAGGATCTGTTTGAACAACCACTGCTCGTGCATTTATTGAAGTGAGTGATCCTGGCAGAGCGGACTGGTGTACACTTTTCTTCCCCAAGTATTTGTAACAGGGTATAGAGAAAGGTGTATTAGGTACCTTTAGACTGTTGTGAACAGGCTTGGCTCCTATAGGATCATAAGAATGTTGGCTCTTACATGTATTGCTATAGGATATAAGTAGAGAGGAGGTGTATAGGCATCAAGGAATGAAATTACCATATTACATATATTAGAGACCCTTTCCTCATACTAGCAAGAGAAGGGCAAATTTCAAGTGCCAACAATGCTATAGTAGAACAAAGGTACTGGGAATAAGAGTTTACCCCCGATGCCGCCAATCCTGTCTGAAAGGAGTGTTGAATCCTGAAGACAATTGGGGAATGTTTGCACCTGCAGCAATCATGGGGTCGGGCAAATCATAAATGTGGGTAAAATAGTGGAGGATTACATATGGCTTGTATTACAACATTTGTATTATGGCTTGTATTACAACATTTATGTTCGCTTAATTGGAGCACACTTAACCCCTTCATGACCCAGCCTATTTTGACCCTAAAGACCTTGGCATTTTTGGCAATTCTGACCAGTGTCCCTTTATGAGGTAATATCTCTGGAGCTTCAATGGATCCTAGCGATTCTGAGATTGTTTTTACGTGACATATTGGGCTTCATGTCAGTATTAAATTTAGGTCAATAATTTTTGCGTTTATTTGTGAAAAAAATCCCTTTGTGGGGGTGTACATGACAGAAAACACCCAAAAGTGACACCATTCCAAAAACTGCACCCCTCAAGCAACTCAAAACTACATTCAAGAAGATTATTAACCCTTCAGGTGCTTCACGGGAACTAAAGCAACGTGGAAGGAAAAAAATGGGCATTTTAATTTTTCTAACAAAAATGTTCTTTTAGCGTCAAATCTTTCATTTTCACATGGGCAACAGGATAAAATGGATCCTTAAATTTGTTGGGCAATTTATCCTGAGTACATCGACACCTTATATATAGTCATAAACCACTGTTTGGGCACACGGCAGGGCTCAGAAGGGAAGGCGTGCAATTCGACTTTTGGAGCTAAATTTCCATTCAAAAAGTGAAATGGCGCTCCTTCCCTCCTGAGCCCTGAACTAAACGGTAGAGAGTCGATGGAAAATAGAGTCAAACAAACATGAAACAATACTCAAGTAGATACATTAAATAATGCAGTGTGTATGCTCACCCCTAATGTAGAAACGTTTACCCAACAGATGGTGTATATGTATCTAACATGTGTTCAGCTTCTCATAGCCAGGACGAGTGTCCAAAGAGTGTTGGAAGTACTGTCAAGTCTTGCCTGAAAAACTTGACTAGTATGCCAGGTAAGAATTGAGCTACCATAAGTGGCTTTGGAAGAAGTCATGATGTAGGCAATCTAGTGACAGGTCAGTGTGTAAGTATCATTAGAAAGCTACCTAACTGCAACAGGGGTTGGGGGATCGGGTAACGCATTTAAAAAAAAAAAAACTTCTTCCTGTCTAGGCCCTCAAAATTCGAAAAAGTTGTAATAGTGTCCTTATTGTTCCAACTTCACAGGTAAATGTGCAAGCATCTTCTTTACCAAAATTTCCACAAGGGGCTGTTTTTTACTTTTTAAAGGAAGTAGGCCTCAGGGCCCAGAGATTCATGTTCCTAATAATTGAAGCATAGTACATGCAATGCCCACTATGCAGGCATAGGCTTTATGCCTCAAAAAATGAGCCCAAGGGTCTGTGTATTACTTTGGCAAATAAAGCACGCCTCAGGGGCCATACGAAATACTTGATTTGACTTGGAGCATAGAACATGCAATGCCCACTATGCAGGCATAGGCTTGGTACCTCAAACTTTACCCCAAGGGGCTGTATTGTGCTTGATGATGAAACAAAATGGTAAATCATCATCACAAGCAGATCGGCTGGTAAATTTAAAAGAAGAAAAATTATTGTGTAGTTTTCAGATCCTGGGGAAAATGTTGCAGGAAGATGAGTAGGCTAATCGTAGGACATGATGGACATACTTCTTGTCCGCAAAGGGATGAATGTTAAATCTGTAATCATGATATATTTTTTTATGATTTTGACTTTAGCTTTGGCTACTGTCATCTGGAGGGCTTAAGAACTGTGGTGAAATCCAGTCCTTATTGAATCTTATTAGCCCCAGTGGCACTGAAAAGCCGCTCAGAAGTCACACTAGCAGCAGGGCAGGCCAGCACCTCCAAAGCATACAAGGAGAGCTCTGTCCAAGTGTGAAGCTTTGAGACCCAGTAATTAAACGGGACAGAAGGATCATTAAGGAAGCTGGTACTGTCACTGACATACTCGTTAACCATGTTGGTTAATTTCTGTCTCCTAGACATGGTAACCGGAGCCAAAAGCAGTTGCTGATTCCATGGTTTATTGAACATGGCCCAGTTTGTGGACATCTTGCCACCACCTCTTTTGGACATTGTGGGCGTCTGTGTCCCAATCAATGGCTGCTGTTGAAAAGAGCTGCTACTTCTGGGGAGAGTGGTGTCTGACGGTGATATTGTCAGCAAATTTTCAACACCAACCATCTTGAAGTAATCAATTGTTAAGCCCCTTATTGACTGCAACAGCAGCGAAGTAAATTTGTCTTTGTACCATGGGTCCAGAAAGGTGGACTACCAGTGTAGGTTGCTGTGATAGATGTGAATCACGCGTGGGTCTTCGGACAGACAATTACACATGAAGTCAGCCATGTGTGCCAAGCTGCAAAGACTCAAATGTTCAGTGTCCCTAGAAGGATTTACAATACCCATTGTGGCCTCCAAGTCCGTGTCCGCCTCCTCTCTATCCCACCCATGCTGTACCGACATAAAGCTGGGGTTGGGAGTACCATCAGGGTTGACATCGGTACCACCGAAAAATAAATCCCCTTCTTCATTGTCTTCATCACGTTCTTCTTCTTGAACCAATGTTGCCTGATGATATTGGCTTTGCTGGCTAGGATCAGCGATGTTTAAATCTGGCTCCATAGCCATCCGCTGGACCCTCAAAGATTCAGTTTTTAGATTCATGAGCGATTCTTTTAGCAAACAGCATGGGGATAGTGACACTTACAATGGACTGATCTCCGCTCACAAGTTTGGTGCACTAATCAAAGTTATCTAGCACCTCACAAATGTCAGCGATCCACACCCACTCCAGAGTACTAATGTGTCTTGGCTGAGTCCCGGTCTGACGGCATGTTGAAGTTGATATTCTGCAATTGCCCTCTGCTGTTCAGTAATCTGTGCTAACATATGAAATGTTGAGTGTTTCCATGTGTTTGGGACACTGTTCACAACATTTAGTTCCTGTTCGTTTGAAAAAACTTTAAAAGTTGCCTTCTTTTGATAGCGCTGAGGAAGACTTCCAACAGTTGTTGAGGAATGTCTGAAATGAGCGCAAATTCGCTGCACCTTCTCCAGTAGGTCTGTTAACTCGGGGTATGTTTTCTGAAATTTCTGAACTACTAGGTTCAGCACGTGAGCCATGCAAGGCACGTGTACAAGGTTACCGAGATTTAGTGCGGCCACTAGGTTACGACCATTATCGCTGACAACAAGACCCATTTGAAGTTGCAGACTTGGGTTGCAAGTCTGTTGCTTTAGAGCTTTCAAGAGCTCTGCTGCAGTGTGAGGTGTGTGAGCTAAACAGATTAGCTTCAGCTGAGCCTGTTGTCGCCTTGCTGAAGCGCTGCTGCAAAGCTCCCAACTTGGCCGTGATGTCGATGGCAAGTCAAGATTGGCCAATGAAGCGGAAGAGGCAGATTGTGTACTGGACGTATATGATAAGGCGGACACTCTAATGATGTGCCTGCTATTCGTGGCGTGGCTAGTATCTCTGATGGTCCACTTTGAGAAGTTGGCAGACTCTCCACCAGGTTGATGCAGTGTCCCTGTCCACTACTACTTGTCCATGTGTCCGTTGTTAGGTGTACTTTCCCGGTTACAGCATTGGTGAGTGCACACTTAAGGTTGTTTATGACGTGCTTGTGTAACGCGGGGAGGGCACAACGAGAAAAATAGTGGCGGCTGGGAACTGAGTAGCGTGGTGCTGCCACAGCCAACAGCTCCCGAAAAGACTAGGTACCCACAAGCCTAAAAGGCAACATCTCCACAGCTAGCAACTTCGCTATGTGCACGTTAATTTTTTTTGCAAAAGGGTGCGAAGAATGGTATTTCCGCTACCTTTCATAGATCTGTGGCACGGACAACTGGACGGTTGGCGATGACTGAAAAGTGGCTGGACTAGTGTTCTGTCTCTCTTCAACCGCATCTTTGGAGGAGTATTTATGAGTAGGACCTGCTTCATCCACACTAGATTGTGACGGACGGATCTGAGGTAGCCTGACAGTGTTTGTATTAGAAGAAACTGTTTTGGAAGCCTGGTGTTGCGACCACTGAGTAGGGTGCTTAGCTGCCATGTGCTTCCGCATACTGGTGGTGCTCATGTTGCCTTTGCCGTGGCCTCTGCTTAGCCTTGCATGGCAGATGTTACAGATGACAGCATTTTGTTGTGAAGGGCTATCCTTAAAAAAAAATTCCACACAACTGCTGACCGAACTCTAGGCTTGATTGGTGGCACAGAGAGATTGCTCTGTGCCCCAGTGGAGACATTTTGGGCCACAGTGGAGACATTTTGGGCAACAGTTGTTGTGACAGTTTGCGTTCTGGTGAGAGGAGTAGGCCGTGGTGCCTTTGTAGGTGGTACATAGACACTTTCTTCCTCCGTGCTACTCTGCTGGCTGTGCATGCCAACATTCCACGTAGGATCTGTGGTCTCATTATTAACACCTTCCTCTTCAAAGTCTTCCAGATAACGTTATGGATTGGGTTGGCCAGATGACAAGTGTGTCTCATCATCATCGTCCACCTTCTCATCAAATTATTTTTATTTGAATAATAATAAAAGGAGGGGGGGAGGAGGGGGGAGGGAGGGGGTACATAAGAAAGGGAAAAGAAAGGGGGTAGGGGGGAAAACATACACAAATATACAATAAGGTGATGTGGTACAAGTAATGATACAAGTAATGATACAATTATACAGGGTATACAATAGAGATAAAATAAAAGAGTAGCAGTAAATGTACAAACAATAACATCAATCAGGCAAATTATATACAGAGCGTTTGGATAATTGAGTGAATACTATTCAGTATGAAATAGGATAGTAAACAAAGTGTAATAATATTCCGAACAGAAAGGTGAAAAGAGTGGTGAATATTTATGATTATATTCGAGCTCATCAATAGTTTAAAAAGGTCCTAAGTATATGATTGTGGTTTAAACGTATTAAGTCATGGGAAGTTTAGGACAAGAGGGAAGGGCAATAAACTGTCAACCATGGTTCCCACTGAAGTAAAAACTTTGACCAATTGTGTGCTCTAGATGCAAAAGAATATTCATGAGAGCAATGAACTGTAACTCTGTCAATGAGATTTGTGATTAGTGGGGGATCTTGTTGCTTCCATTTTGCAGCAAGCAGGGTTCTAGCAGTCAGGATTACATGAGAAACCAAAAGTCTGTAATGCGGGAGTATTTCCTCGATGCCGATCAATAAGAGGACTAGCTGCGGAGTGAAAGTAATGTGGGTTTTTGTGATGTTACTCAATATCGCTGCAACCTCTTTCCAGAATTGTTGGATTCGAGGACAGAACCAGAAGAGATGAGATAACGATCCCTTTGTGCCACAACCTCTCCAGCAAAGGGGAGATTGATCAGGGTAAATGCGGTTGACTGCTGCAGGTGTGTAGTACCATCTTGAGACAGTTTTAAAATGACTTTCATGTAAAGTTGCTGATTTGGAAGAGGAATATGCGGATTTCAAGGATTTGGGGAATTCTTCTAGATTGATTTTAATATTTAATTCTCTTTCCCACGCTTTAAGGAAAGAGAGGGCAGGGAGGTCCAGGTCTTCATTTAGGATTTTATAAAGGCGGTTTGTTGCCCATATTGACTCCTTTTGGGGTAACCTGATTAATTCCGTAATCAAGGAGGGAAGTCTGAAGTCAGGTCGATGGGCCTGGAAATAGTTGTTCATGGTCCTCCATTGGGTTCTGTCTTCTCTTGTCAGAGGAAACTTTGTTTGCATTTCTTGAAAGGATTGTAGTTGACCATCTTGTAGTAAATCTAGGACATGGGAGTGCTTTTTAAGTTTCCAGTTGGTTAAATCCAGAGTGGGAATTAAAGTTTCCAGTGTCTCCAAAGGTGCGTTTTTAATTGAGATTTTCGTGGAGTGTTTATTTGCTTTAATACTCAGTTGTTTCCACGCTTGAAGCGTAACCTTAATAGTCGGATGAGAAAAAGTCTTCTTATGGGTGTCAATTAAATAGGCTATGTGAAGGGGTTTTAAGTGTTTATGTGTAAATGAATCTTCGATGCTGATCCACGGCATGTCAGGGGAATCAAGAAGCCAATTCTGTGAAACTTTGATAAGTGAAGCCAAATAATAGTTATAAAGATTGGGTACCCCTAGTCCACCAGATAGTTTATGATGTTGAAGTGACGATGACGCCACTCTTGAACTTTTCCAGCGCAAATAAAGGCACGAAGTTGAGCTTGAAATTTCGAGAACCACTTTCTTGGAATAAAGAGAGGGATGGATCTAATAATATATAGAAACCTTGGGAAGAGGAGCATTTTGAAGGCCTCTATTCTACTCAGCCATGATAATTCAATCTTTGAAAGGCGTTGGTATTCTTGACAAAAAGAGGTGTAAAGAGCTGACAAGTTGGATTGAACAATATCCTTCAAAGGTTTCGTTAGGGTTATTCCCAAGTATGTGATATCTTTATCTTTCCAGGAAAAGTTGAACTCTTTTTTAAGATAGGTTAAGAGTGTGTCGTCAATATTAAAATCCAAGATTTGAGATTTGGATATGTTGATCTTGTAGAATGAAACCTGAGAATATCTCTTGAGCTCAATATCCAGGTGCCTCAGGGATTTTAAGGGATTTGTAATTGAGAGAAGTATATCGTCCGCAAATAATGAGATCTTATGTTGGTTCTTGTTAATTGGAATCCCCTTAATATTCACGTTGTTCCTTATGCTCGTGGCTAGAGGTTCGATAAATAGGGCGAAGAGCAGGGGGGAAAGAGGGCAACCCTGTCTTGTTCCATTTGATAGGTGAAATTTAGGGGAGAGAGCGGTGTTGGAATAGACCCTGGCTGATGGACATGTATACATTGATTCGATGGTTCTAATTATATTGCCTTTGAGACCAAATTTTTCAAGCGTTTTAAATAGAAATTGCCACTGCACTCTGTCAAACGCCTTCTCGGCGTCTAAAGCCAAGAAGGCAGACGGTTGACCAGATTGTTCAGTAACAGATATTAAGTCCAGAGCACGTCGTGTGGCATCTGTAGTGGTACGGCCTGGTATAAAGCCGGCTTGGTCTGGGTGTATTAGCTTTTGAACATATTGCGTTAGTCGGTTAGCAGCAAGCTTTGCTAAGATTTTAGTATCAGTGTTTAGCAATGAAATTGGCCTATAGTTTTTAACATCTGATGGGTCACCTTTCCCCTTATGGATCACAGAAATAGTTGCCTCTAACATTTCTTCCGGCAGGAAGCCTTGGGAGGCGGTGTGGTTCGCTAATTTAGTAATATAGGGTGCCAGAATATGTTTAAATTCTTTATAAATTTCTGATTGAAAACCGTCAGGTCCGGGGGCTTTTTCAAGTTTGGATTTTTTAATGACCTCTGTGACTTCTACAAGAGTATAGGGGGAATTAAGCTCATGTAGATCAGCAATTGATAGTGAGGGAAGGTCCAGGGTACTTAGGTAGTGGTGTATTTCTGCCTCAGTTGGTGAATAAGTGGAAGAATGGTCTTTAAGATTATACAAGGAGGAATAAAATGAGGCAAATTCTTTGGTAATGTCTCCGGGGTGATAATGTAGTTTACCCTGTTGATCTTTGATTGATTTAATTCTTGAGTTAATTTTTTGATGTCTGATTTTTTGAGCTAGTAGTTTGGAGGGTCTGTCATCGGAATGATAGTGTTGGGTTTTTAATTTTTGGTTTAATTTATCATATTCCGAAGAAAGAATGGATTTTAATTCCAGTCGAAGTTTAAAAATATCTTCCAGGATTTGGGGGTCCAAAGAAGTTTGGTGTAGAATGTCTAGCTCTTGGATCCTAGCCAGGGGTGTTTTAAGTTTTTCTTGTTTTTTTTTGATCATTTGGGAATTCAACTGTATCAGTTTCCCACGGATGACAGCTTTAAAAGCTAACCACAGATTTAGTATTGAGGTCTCCGGTAAATCATTGTCTTTAAAGTAGTTTTGGATGGATTCTTCAATAATTTTTTTGTAGGATGGATGACTATATAAAAAACTGTTGTTTTTCCAGAGTTTAGAGGGTGTCGATTTTGGACCAATCTTGATGTCAAATATGAGTGGGGCATGATCAGACCAAGTCCTGGTCCATATGTCAATTTTGATGAATTTTGGGAGGGAAAAAATTCCTGTCAGCACGAGGTCAATTCTGGAATATGAGTTGTGTCGTTTAGAAAAGTAAGAGTATTCTACAGAGGTGGAATTTAGGCAACGAAATGCATCATAAAGATCATTTTTATGTAGCCACGGGTCAAGTGACTCATTGTTCTTGTTCCTGGCTTTGTTCGAGGAGTCAAGTTCACTATTGGGGACAGTGTTGAAGTCCCCAAACAATATAAGGTCACCTTGAGATTTTTCGCTGACAATCCTCATGATCTTGTTCAAGAATGTTTTCTGTGCTTTATTAGGAGCATATGTGCAAACCAGGGTGAAGAGGTTATTATTGATCTTACAAATAAGCACTAGATATCTTCCCTCTGGGTCCTCTATTCGGTCGATTTGTTCAAAGGTGACGTTATTACTAATCATGATGGCTACTCCTGCCTTCTTTTTCTGGTTACTGGCAAAGAATAAGTTCTGAAAGTTTTTATTGGTAAGTCGTTGGGGTTGGAGAGGCGAAAATTTGGTTTCTTGAAGGCCTATAATGTCAGGTTTAGATTCTTTGATCAGTTTCCATAGGAAAAATCTCCGCTGGGGAGAGTTTAGTCCGTTTACGTTCAGTGACAAGAAACGGAGCGTCATGGTCAACAGAAAGGGTAGTAGTATTATAAGCTCGAAATAGGGAGAGTTAAATAGTAAGGTACTGTCTTATTCGGAAGTAGAATTATATATGGTGAAAATAAATAAATTAACGTAATAGGTTATAGAGTTAAGGTTTCACTCAATAACCCAACGGAGGGGATCTAGTGATCTCGATTGAAATCCTCCTTTTGGGGCTAATGTTATCAGCATTACAACTCAGCCCTAAAAGTGGGGGAGTGATCTACTTATGAGATAATAATACCGATGTCTTTAAGAACTTGGAGACCTCTGTTTACCTCTGAGAATGCATAGGATCTCCCCTGGTGCTGAAATAATACCTTAGTCGGGTTAAAACCCCATTTGTATGGGATAGTGTTTTTTTGCAAACAGTTGGTTAATGGGGAGAATGCTCTCCGTTGTTGCATGGTTATCTTGGAAATATCGGCATATATTCTGATGTGCTGGTACGGGGTAGGAAGGGATTTATTTGTCTTCATAAAATCCATTATCTGATCTTTGACATGTAAAAAATGGAATTTTACCAAAATGTCTCTCGGTATCTCAGGAGCAAGAGATGTTGGTTTTTTGAGGCGGTAGGAAGAGACTATGGTTAAATCAGGATCAGATAATGAGGGTATTGTTTGTTTAAGAAGATTTTTCGTATATTGGTTCAGTTGATTGGGAGGTATTGATTCATCAACACCTCGAAGTTTTAAGTTATATCTTCTATCCTTATCATCCAAGTCAGTAATTTTAGTTTGCATTGTTTTGTATTGTTTCTCTAGTAGGGCATGATCTTTAAGTAGGGTTTCATGTTTAGAGAGCAGGGAGGATATATCTGATTCATTTTTTTCTGCAGTATGAGTAACTTTATCTACATTAATTTGGAGATGATTAAATTTTTCTTCTAGTGTTCTTTCAAAATTCTTGCTTTTTTTATCTAAGGCGTAGAAGATGTCTTTAAAGAATCCTTTGTCTATTGGGCCCGTCCAATCAATTCCCTCGAACGTGTCCAACTCTTGGGAGGAAGAATACTCCTTCCTCGGTTTCTGCTTAGCCGGGCTAGAATTTGGGGTGTAATCGGATTCTAAGTCCGAGGAATATGGAGATTTTTGAGCGTGGTGAGGGCCAGTTTTCTTTTTTGTGGCAAAATCCTTTCTTTTTTTGTGGAGGAGCCTGCGGTTTACTAAATGTTCTGTCATCTGTGGTCATATGAGAGGTGGAGTCTTGATCACTGTTGACATTTCTAGGGGATCTGGAGCGATGTTTAGCTTGTGCATGGGAGGATTTGATGTCCTGTCTAGGTGGTTTAGGCTTATCCATGTTTTATTTTATTTAGTTGGAGTTCAATCGAGTTTCAAAGATATCTGGTTTTAGGTGATGAGATTTGACTGTCCCAAAATTAGATTAGCACACTAAGATTGGGAATATGTTATTGTGGTTATAAATGAGGGAGTATGAGCGAGAGTAGAATTACTATGGGAATTAAAAGAGGATTTAGATGTAGAGAATTTGGGCAAAGACTGCTAAAACCCTATGTTGGTTATGCGACAAGTCTATACAGTAAATTAAGGTTATTAACTGTAAGTGTCAGATTAATCAGCGGAGAATTTTTCTAAAAGGGTAGGTGAGAGGAGTTAACAAGATGGGTAGAGGAGGTTTAAGCTACCCTGGTGTTATATTATCTTGTCTACGGAGGTAAGATTTATTTATGTGATACAATGGGGTAGATAATGTGGCAGTAATATAAACACTGTTGATTATCACCAAGGATGCAGAAGAGATGATTAACAGGAGCGGAAATAACCAACTCTAATCTCCACTTCAAAACAGTAAAAAGATGGGGGTTTCGTGGACATGTAATGTCAAGAAGAAGATTCAATAAAGTTCAGGGTAGGTGAGCTATAGGATAAAGATAGCAGAAGTACAGTATATAGAGAAAAGGAAGGAGAAAATGTAAAAAGAAGCAGGGGAAATTGTAGGAGAAGACGTGAGAAGAAATAAAGAGAAAAGTGTTCAAATAGGAGTTTAGGAGTGAAGAGGTTTACAGGGTAGGAGAGAAATACCAATATAGATTGATACCTACAACCAATAGGATTACTTCCGTAGGATGAGAACAAAGAGTTCCTTGTATTGGAAGCACAGAAGTCCGGAAATTCTGGTCCAGATGAAAGTAGACGGATAAATGAGGGTCCAGAGTTGATTCAAGTCGTCTGCGATGAAAGTAAAGACATCAAACGCATGGAAAGCTGGTCCAGACTTCTGTAATAGCGGTGTTGTTATGACAGCCAGGTAAGATTTCGATGAGAGTCCAAAGACAGTTCGTTGTAACGGAATCCAAAAAACCAGAGGTCCAGAAGTAGTTGAGCAAAAGGAAAAAATGAGGTTAAGATGGATAATCCAATAAGCTAATAATATCGCTGATCCAGTAGGAGGAAAGAAGTAAAAGCTGTCATTGTATCTGTACGGAGAAATCCAGCAGCAGAGTCGCAGTGTAGAAAGAAGTTGTTATGGTAGCAAAAAATTTCTGACTGAATCGCTGTGAAGTCAAAGATTCCGTGCGAGTAGAAGAGGTTACTATATTAGCTAGTCGCCAGCAGGATTGTTGCGAGTCACCAGAAGACTCGCCGCAGGTTCAGGAGGTATCTTGCGAGTAAAGACTGTAGTTATAGTAGTGTACGAGTCGTCTGGAGAAACACAGAGGAGATAGAAAGTTGCGAGTTGGTTGCTAGGGAGAGCAGCGGGTCACTGGGAGAATCGCTTTAAAAACAGAGGTAATAGAGCGAGTAGTAGATGTTGTTGTTATAGCGAGTCAATGATGTTGTGGCGAGTCGTCAGAGGAGTTGCCGCAATGTGCAGAGAGAATAGGAGGTCAACGAGGAAATGCAACACAAGTTGCAGCGTCGGGTAGAGCTGTAAACTCGGCAGTCCGGACCTCGATCAGAGCGGAGAAGCGATCCAGAAGGTCCGGAAACTCTCGACCGATGGAAGGACAAGGTGAAAAAAATAGAAATCAATCAGCCGAGCCAGAGCCAGGGGGAGCAGGATGAACTCCCACCAGGTGGACTCCCAGATGAAGACGCGGCGATCCGGAGGCTCTCCAGCAGTGACTTCAAAAGAGTAAAGAAAAAATAAAGCCGGCTGCCGCCAGCAGTGACTCCAAAAGAGTGAAGAAAAAATAAGCCGGCTACCGCCAGCAGTTACTATGGCCGCTGCTTAATTATACAATGCGGTTAGCAGATGGCGGAAAAAAGAAGAGGGAGTCTAGTGCCCTCTGCCGCCGGCGGATGGTATAACCGCTCTCAGTTATGTAAGTTGTTTACAAAAATGGCGGGAAAGAAAAGGGAGACTAGCGCCCTCTATCGCCAGCAGTTAGTATAACCGCTCTTAGTTATGTAATGTAGTGAAGAAAAAATGGCGGGAAAAACTGGCGGGAAAAGGATTGCTGAGTCACCCAGAGGGATTCAAGTGATCGGAAGGCACCGGGAAGCCAAAAAAAAGACCGGAAAGGCTCTCACCTGATCTGAATGTTCTACAAGATAGTCTTCAGAATTGTAAAGAATTTTTCATTGAGGAAGGAGACACATGAAGAGCAAATCCAGCCAATAGTAGAGCTTTGTGAAGGAGTCCCAGTTGAGGAAATTATCACCGCTTGCTGTTTAGATTCTTCAGGGGTTTTCTCATCTGAAGAAGCGTCGGCTGAGTCTTGAAGTCAGGCAGTGGTAGCTGTTGAAGGGGAAACTCCCGGGGCCACCGCTCAGCCGCGGCAAAGGCGGGAAACACGGAGAGGTCTTGGAAAAAAGCAGGAGAAGACTTGGAACGGGTCCCAGGGCTCCGTGGGGCCACGGAACCAAAAGGAAACCCAGATAGTTGGTTAAGGAATCCAGAGAGGCATCCAAAAGTAGATAAAGTCCAGAAGATAAGGAAACAGTAGAGTTCCAAGGAGGTCTTCTAGTGTGAAAGTTCAGAGAGGTCAAGAGGTCCAGGAAAAAGATGTCCAGATGGTCCAAGAAGTTCTTGAAGCTGGTCCAGATAGATCCTGGTTGGTGTGGAAGGAAATCTCCCCTTAGGAAGAAGACCAGTTGGTTTCTTTAGGCTGAGGTGCAGGAGCTCGAGCTACACACGTCTGCTCGCCATGAGCTCCAAAGCCACGCCCCATCGTCCACCTTTTGAGACGTTTTATGAATTTGCTGAAAGTGGCTTTCTTGTGGCCGTGGTGTTTCAAAAATTTGGCCCTGAATAGAGAATTCTCTTCAAGTATGGTGTCAGGGTTTGACACAGATAGGCCTGATTCAAGCAAGGGGTCATAAGAATCAAACAAATCCTCCGAGTGCCCAAGGTCGTGATCCAAATTTTCCTGGGGCTGCTGATGGGTTGACGAAATGGGAAGAGATGGAGGATTTGATGGCCCAGCGTTGTCTCTACCAACAGTAGACTGTGTGTTCAAGTAAGATTGTGTGCTGCAAGAACCAGTTGTTGAGGTCTTATCTGCCATCCAAGACGTTAGCTGGTCTTGCTCTTCCGGCTTCAAGACTCGTTATCGTTCAGTAGTGGGAAATTTGGACAGGAGGAACGTCGATCTATCAATCCTCATCTGTCTACCTGACTCTGTGCCTTGTTGAGCACGACTGTCAAGACCACGACCTTGTGCCTGTCCCTTTGCAAATGATTTTTTTGGATTTGTTTGTTTTTGTGACATGGTTGAATTTGTTTAATATCAGATTTTGTAAAACAAGTAGCACGTAGTATTTCCTAGAAAGAGGACACTACTGGGTACTAATGCTTTTTAAAAAAAGCAGACACACAGGGCACGGATCAGTAGCTGTCTGATTCTAATAACGTGTGTCTATGGAGAGAGATCTGTACAGATCCGTGACAAAAACAGATCTGTGAAACTGATCCATTTTGCTGTACTGAGCATGCTCAGAAGCAAGGTACAGCTCCTCCCAGCTCTATCTCTGGTGACTGACGGATCCGTTAAAAAAACAGTCCATGGACATCCATTGGCACAGATCAGTGATTGGAAAATATGGTAGCGTGAAAGCAGCCGTAGCAGGCTAAGTTTCAAGTTTGCATATCACCTTTCTTTGATATCACCTTCACAATTCTTGCATTTATTGCCAAGCCTGTACTGCCCGGAACAGAAAAGGACAATTATTTTGTAGGAAATAATGCTTACATAAGAAGAGGAATAATGAACATCAAATTTTCGGTAGAACATGGAGTCATCAAATCTTGGGAGGACATGGAGGCGGTCTGGACACACGCCATTGAATTCAAACTAAAGGTCACACCATCGGAAAGGCCACTAGTGATCACTGAGTCACTGCTAAATCCGCTCAGCACCTGGGAACACATGGCCAAGGTAATGTTTGAGAAATTTCAGTTCCCTGTTATGCACATTGCCATCCCAGCTGTGTTGGCCCTTTATTCATCTGGCAAAAAATATGGATGTTTTCTGGACATTAAGGAAGGTGTGACCCATTGTGTCCCAATATATGAAGGTTACTGCTACCCGGAGGGGGTTATGAGAAACGACATTGCAGGAAGGACTCTCACCGATCACCTCATGAGGATTTTAAGTGAATGTGGCATCTGTCTGGACAGTGAATCTGAAATGGAGATTGTGAGAGGCATGAAAGAGAAGATCTGCTACGTAGCCGAGGACATGGAAGCAGAGCTGAAAAGATGTCCAAAAGACTTGGAGGTAGAATACCGTCTCCCTGATGGAAAGACAGTGCTCCAGGTGTCCACACTCTCCTCTCCAACACCATTAAGGCCTGTGATCTCCGGCCAATGTTGGCTTCAAATATTATCTTGTCTGGAGGGTCAAGCCTTTTCCCGGGAATGGCGTTTCGTCTGCAAAAAGAACTTTCCATATGCTTCACTAAGAGAGAGTATGAAGAACAAAAACCGATGGTCGTCCATAGAATCTGATACTGAGGCCTCAATCAGACGTCAGTCCTTCAGGTACAAGTTCTGTCTTTCACCGAAACAGCTTGTACCTGGTGGAGCTTATGAGACCATTTACATGTATTAGTGTCGCTTGTACAACAGGGACAATGTAGATCCAAAGCAATAGAAACTGTAGAAACTGTAATGGAAAAAACTAACCTGATGTCTGATGTCTTAGTAATATCCTGAATTCACATCTCGGCAAAAATAAAGCATGATCAAACCACCGCATTTGTCATTATTTCGTTATAAATGTGATGTAATATTGTATTTAAAGACGCGATAAAGATAACAATAATCATCATCCCATCACACCTGTGTTTTACACACTTCCGAAAATTCATAAGGATTTGTATAGACCCGGTTAGACCTATTGTGGCGTCTACAGATTCCATTCCTTCCCCTGTAACAAGAACCCTAGAAAAAATACTATAACCTCTGGTTCCACTGACTCCTTCATACATCAAGGACACGGAACATTTTATATCCATGCTGCGGGATACACAAATCATACCACCAGGGAGTTGTAACTAGCCTCTATACTAGTATCAATCATAATGATGGCCTTAATGCAGTGATCTGTTTCCTAGATAGATATACGGATTTTACACAAAATCAAAAGGAGTTCTGTACTGATTTTTTTAATCTTGTACCAACAATTTTTTTTTTTTACCTTTTCCAAGACCAGTACTATGTCCAATGTAAAGGTACAGCAATGGGCAGTAATATGGCGCCACTGTGCGCTAAGATATACATGTCCAAATTTGAGGAAGACTATGTATACCAGCATCCTCTTTTCAGGTCACAAGCGCGATTCTTTGGCCTCGTTGTATCGACGACGTGTTTCTATTATGGAAGGGGAACAAATATACATTATTAGAGTTTTTTCAGGACCTTAATACCTCAGTGACTGGTCTCACCTTTACATTACATCACATCACCACCGAACGAATATCAATTTTTTAGACACATTGGTCTTGGTCGACACAGAAGGCAGGCTTAGTACTGATCTTTACACTAAACCCACGGATCGCAACAGCCTGCTACATTTCACGAGCTGTCACCCTCCCCATATGAAACAGTCTTTGCCAAAATCACAGCTTATTCGAGTTGAATGGATTGTGTCGGATCCATCCAAATTAAAAGAGAGACAAGACGAGATGACACAGAAATTTCTTACAAGAGGCTACCCTCCTCTGTTTGCTTATCCCCAATTCCCACAGCCTAGGCAAACTACTATTGGGACACCTAGGGTAGTGTTTGTAAACACATTTCACCCCCTGAATGGTCCCTTACATGGGATTATTCGTAAGGATTGGCCACTATTGGGTACAGCGTACCCTACTATTCCTGAATTCCGAAATCCACCATTGGATGTGCTACAAATGGCCAGACAATCTAAAAGATCGATTAGTACGAGCTGACATAGGTACACAAAAGATCTCTACCCAACGTTTTCTCACCACCCCTAGGTTGTCTACATTGCTCTAATATCACGAAAGGCCAATTCTTCACTCACCCTAGGATGGGAAAAGCATACCCAATAAAAGGTTTCTACACATATGTGACTCTAATTTTGTGGTTTATCTCGTCAAATGCCCGTGCGGTCTCGGGTATGTTGGTGAGACCACTCAGCATGCCCGAGACCGCATAGGGAAGCATAAATCCACCATTAGGTGCAAGCAGAACTTATTGCCCATTCCGCACCATTTTAAAGAACACCGGCATTCCGTAGCTCAGCTTAAATACCAGATCATCGAACAAGTGAATTTGGGCAGACGAGGGGGTAACAGGATCCAGAAACTAAAGGAAAGATAATCCTACTGGATCCATCAGCTACAGACACTCGCTCCCCTAGGTTTGAATAGGGAACATGATATACTTCCTTAGCTCCTTAATATGGTTGCTTTTATGAACTGTATCTCTGATGGATCATATATACATGTGATACTGACAGCTTTGGAGGAGCTACTAACCATAAAAGATATAGATTGCCAAGTGACCTGGTCAACTTATATAGCCTATGGTGTGTTTTTCAGGTTCCATTACAATTGATTTCATATATCTTTGCAAACATGGTGGATATCGAATATAGGACGGACATGTTGATATTAACTTAATTATTTTCTTACTTTGCTTTAAGAGAAATCTTCACAGATACATATAAGGGACTTTTAGATCCTTTTTTTATATATGCCAGAAGCGCTTCTCACCTGTACAAGCTATACTTTCATTATTGTCCAGTTCCTGTATTCTTATCATACCATAATGCTTCTTATGTATATGATTCCTCTATTCTTTATAATATCATGAATTGGTACCACTATGTCTTAAGTGCGGCTGCTAATAGATCTTTCCTTTTCTTTCCAGCAGAGATATTGATGCAGCCGAAAGGGAGGCGGGACCCACGGTCACATGACCTATCACTCACATTGTCACAGCCGCGTCACTTCCTGCTGTTGTTGAAACGGCTCTGTTTAAGTATACAGAGTTTCTTCCTGATATACATAATAGATATCACAATTATAATACTTGACTATAATCCCTTAGATTCCCCCACAGAGGCTTTGAGAATCCTACCTTACAGATAGTGATGTTTATTTTCTGGGCATATCTTCAGGTAATACAATAACAGTGTTGTATACCTTACTATATTATCTGTGGTTAGTATTTGACCCATTGCTGTCTTTACGTATAGTTTTGCATTTCATCATAAGATTTGAACTTATCGCTTTTAGTAACACAATGGCTACGTTGAGATCACCTGACGACTGATACTCATGTCCGGATACCTAGTCCGCAACAAAGTTATAACTCGGTGAGCTAGGATTACCCTAAGGGCTTTTTCGTGTCACACACGACTTTATAAAAAATGTCTTTAAGTATATAAGATTCCACGTTTTCCTTTTATTTAATCTTTATTCATGGCGCGGTGCTCCACAACGAATGTTGAACATTGTGATATGCTATAGCACTACATGAATATGCATACAATTACGTTGTAATAATTGTCTGTTTCTATATACAGAAGTCCTTGATTTCCTACATCTGCGTTGCAGTTTTCTTAACCTCCCTGGCGGTATGATTTTGTCTGGAATTTTATGCTAAAAGCGGTACCATTTTTTTGCATGGAAATTTGGTGTTATGTACAGTAGGCCTGCAATTCTTAGTAATTACATGATCAAAGAAGACTCTAGTAGACCTCTCAGATGTGATAAAGTTTGAAACATTAAATCATGAATTAGGAGATCCAAGATGGCCGAGATCCAGGAAGGATGCATGTGAAGAAGCTCCTGCTACCTGATCCTCAATCACAGGCATCCGCGGCTCTGGAGGTGCTATTTGGCCTCCATTCATCCCTAAATCATCTGCTGCCTCATCCCAGCACACCAAGCTGGGCTTATTTTTACCTTTCTACCACCTCAAGCTCTCATTTTGGCCTGACTGTGTGACATCCCCCTCACAGAGCTGTGCTGCCACAAGGAGCTCTGCCACCTGCTCCTGCAGAGACTTTCTATCTGTCCTCGGGTGCACACTCTGCACTGTGTCTCCTCCAGCAGCTGCAACCACAGACTGGCTCACACAAACAGAATGGAGCTGGGCTGCTGATATCTGACACTCCAGGAAGCAGTGAGGAGCCTTTGCCGGGACCTGCTATTTGAGAAGTCATTGGAATGGTAAGTGAAAGACATCTCCTGCAGAGATAATGGTGACTCAGGAAAGTTAACCCTCGCTGGCACACATAACACAGTGTAAGTGCTATCAGGAAACATTCCCACTCAGAGGAAGGTTATTAACAGTCTTGGCCACACATTGAGCAGCAACAGGGCTGAGATACGGAGCTAAGACCAAATAGACTGTGCCTGGATGAGTGGAGGGGAGAGAAGCTCCCTCAAGCCTGCTCGGTATTGCACTTTTGCAAGAGACTAACATCATCCCT
Organism: Allobates femoralis; assembly: GCA_033576535.1. Lineage (NCBI taxonomy): Eukaryota > Metazoa > Chordata > Amphibia > Anura > Aromobatidae > Allobates > Allobates femoralis. The sequence continues at coordinate 162,823 of JARQOC010000044.1, read as the reverse complement.
TACAATCTCCTTGCTCTACAACACCTTGGCCCATACAGGACCCTGTCTCTCTGATCTCAGAGTATATTCTAGTGGCTGGCACCATAAACTATCTTTGTGGGGACACCTGATCTGCTGTAACCCGCTGCAATTTGGGTAACACTGTTGTGCTGTCGGTATCTGCTCCCACTACAGAAGATCCTACCCCTCACTGACCCCCACCCTTACTTGTAGGACTGCAGCATCACTGCCTCACAACTCCTGCAGCATTCAGACTTATCAGTTCTATTGTTAACCCCTGCAGTGCTAGACACCACCTGGGCCTGTAGTGCTATATCTTCTGGATCTCCACATGTGCTTTATTCCTCTATTTCTCTGATACTACGGATACATAACGTCATGTGAAGCATCATGTATACTCAGTAGAGACTAACGGGTTATAAGAATCCCATAAGAATCAACTCCCACTTACGGTTCCGGCGCTGTGCTGATGGCTGCCTGAAATGAGGGCTCCTGTCCCTGAGCCGACAATCCGTCACAATCACCGGGTTTAAGGAGCCATCCGGGCCATATCCACGCTGGCGTCCACTCCCCGTACCACAGGGACTCTGGACAGATACATATTGAGGAGTACGGGCGGAGAGGAGACTGTCACCCGGCGCATCACGAGGCCGAGCGGGACACAGCTTAAGATGGCGGCGAAAGTGCGAGCCAGCGCCGCCAAAACGAAAGAACACAGCCGTGCTGCCAAATCCTCCGGGGGGCGAGGAGGCCAGACTGGAGGTACCGCCAGGAGCAGACCAGATCCGCCGGCGAGAGGTTTGAACGGGGGATCGTCTCCCGCTTCGGGAGTGGGCGAGACGCAGCCTAGGAATAACAATAGTAATGGCGGACAACGAGGGGGGACCTCCGGTGGTGAAATGGGGGACCCAGCCTCCTGTATGCACACTGTGGATGTTCAATCCTTAGCTAAAGAGGTCGCACCATACCTTGCGGCTGATCTGAAAGCGGCGGTCAAGGAAGCTGTAGCAGAAGTGATTCAGGATCTACAGCGCACGGTATCAGCTCAAGGGGACCGGCTGCAAGAGGCAGAACGTAGATTGGGAGAAGCTGAAGACAGAATTCTGCGCTTGGAAGAGCAGGTGGCGGGCTTGCAAAAGCAGGCGGTGTACTCGGAAGACAAATTAGATGATTTGGAAAACCGGTCCCGCCGGAATAATCTGCGTTTGGTGGGTCTACCTGAATCCATCTCACCTGGTCAACTGGACGCTATCTGGGAGGTGGAACTGCCAAAGGTGCTGGGTATGCAACATAAATGCAGAGTTGAGCGCTCGCACCGAGTGGGCCCGCCACGGGACCCGCAAGACAACCCGAGACAAGCTATTGCAAGATATCTGGACTACAAGGACAAAGAAACACTACTGAGGGAGTACAGGTCCAGAAGGCTCCCATTGATAGTGGGTGGCCACAGAGTCAGGTTATATGAAGACTTTTCGGCTTCAGTGGCACGTAAGAGGAAACTGTTCAGTCCAGCCTGCTCCCTGCTTTTTAAACAAAACGTGCGCTTCCAACTAGCGTTTCCGGCTATACTCAGGTTTCGGGATCCAAAAGGTGTCCTGAAATCATTTACAGACAGCGCTGCAGCGATGCAATTTATTCAAGGTCGTGCTTCCTTTGGGTTTCATCGTCGCACGCCAGAGAACGGGAATTCCCCAAGATCCCAGACACAACGCTCGTACGCTGACGCTGTTACAGAGAAAATGGTTCCTGGAGGACGCGATAGTTACTCTGACAACGCAAATTGGACAACGCAACAGCGTCGCAGGCGTAATCATCACTCCAGTGAGGAAGCCTCATCTAGAGACCAATGCACGGCGACAATACTGGACTCAGCTGAGATTGGGAACGCATCGGACGTGTGACACAGCAAGGAAGGATTGCTTTACAAGTTGTGACTTCCCTATGATGATCTTGGCATCTTATCCCTGAGGATCCATGGACAGACCGATGCTAATGGATAGCCATGTCTACTAAAGCTACTGGCAAGCGTTGGTTCCCATTTTCAATCCTCCCTCTCTGCTTTTTTGTTTCCGCTCATATGACGTTCCCACTTCACTCCCGTACATCTATATGTACTCCATATACTTTCTCACCGACTCAATCTCAATCTTGAACTTAAACCTCTTCATCCCCTTTTCATCCCTCTCATATACATATTTCTACACACTCCCTTCCCCTCCTCTATTCCCCCCACATTCACACAATTACTCTCTTGCCTCTCACTTCTATTTCCACATCCTCCTCTTCCCTCCCCCCCGGTATTCCCCCCATCTCCTTCCCCCTCCACCTCGCAATTTCTCCCTCTCATTCGCTCTCTTATATGTCCCACTTTCTTCCTCTTCTTTCATTTCTCCCCTTCCTTTCTTTTCTCTACCTTTCTCTCTCTTCGTCTCTCTTTTTACGTGAATATCATATGATGAGAAGTTCACTCCATAGTCTGATTGCCCTAATGTGCCTCCCTTACTACTGGTGTTGTTTTTTTTTTTCCTCTTTCTCTTTTCTTTTCTTTTCTTTATGGGAAGGGATGTATATTATATCTGAAGTTGGGGGTATGTATAAGCTTACATGTCCAAGGCAACATATACCAATTCAACGGCCTTCTTGGAATGGTTCCGTATATGTGAATATCAGGCGTAAGGCTCAGGGCGGGCCGCGTCAGCACAGAAAAAAGGAAGCCATGGGGTTAAGGAAAGACATTTTCCCGAGAGGAAACTTGTTTGTTGAAGTTCCCATCTCGTGTGCCCGACGTGGTCGGGTGATGACTAATAAGGGGAGGGTTGTTTGTTTCAGTTTATTTTTTGTGGTTGTGTTGTTGCTCCCAATAGGTTTATTACTCCAAGTATATAGTGCTGTATCATTGGATGCTCTGATTTCCCAACACATGAAATGGGTACTATACTATCTAGTCGTCAATCCGAGACTCTGGGGTGGGCTGGGTGCCTACTTTTCTCCTCATGACGTTATGAAAAATGGTTAGAGTAATAACCTGGAATGTTAAGGGGCTTAGGTCCCCCAATAAGAGACATATGGTGCTTAGACATCTGAAAAGACTTAAGGTGGACATTGCCCTTTTACAGGAGACACATCTTAGGCAACATGAGTTACATTACATGCAAAAGCAATGGGTGGGAGCGGGATGGATTTCAGGTGCACAAGACCGTAAAGCTGGGGTATTAATACTAGTTAACAAACATCTAGCTCATACTGAGGTATCGGTATCTAGAGACCAAGAGGGGAGGGTACTACATTTAGTCCTGGAAGTAAAGGCTCAACGGTTAAGTCTATATAACATCTATGCTCCAAACGGCCCGCGGGGTCAGTTCCTTAGAGATTTACAGACGAGGTGGTTGGAGGATAGTGAACCAAATATAATAATTGGAGGCGACTTTAACGAAGTAATGACTGAAGATTTGGATAGGAGGAGGGATACCTACGGGACTTCCGGTCTTATAGGAGCACCTAGGCGGGGAGGAGCATTAGCTGACATGGTGAGGTCTTTGGGTTTGGCAGATGTGTGGCGAACTCTACACCCACAGGAGTTGGAATATACTCATTACTCGTACCCCCACTCGTCTTGGTCACGATTAGATATGTTCCTGGTGAATACGAAAATGTTGCGATCCATAGAGGGTGCAGAGATTGAGCCAATGGTCATCTCAGACCACAGTCCGGTGTCTTTGGACATCCTTGATGTTCAACCTAAAGGATCGGACATCCTGTGGCGCTTTCCCTCACATCTGTCGAAACTGGGAGACTTTAGGACCAGACTTAAAGAATGGTGGCTTGAGTTCTCGAGAGATAACACGGCCCACAAAGATGACCATACGTTGTTCTGGGGAGCGGGGAAGGCAGTGGTTAGAGGACAAATTATTGCTCATACTTTAACACAAAAGAAGAAGCTGACAGAACAGTACTCAGTGGCCAGCGCGAAAGTCACAGACGCTTACAGGACATTCCGCCTCACATGTAATCAGTCCGACAGACAGAAATGGACAGAGGCGAGGAAAGATTTTGACAGATTGGCAGAGACCAGGGAAATCATGATACGTGGTCAGCTGGACGTGGATCTAAATAGATTTGGCGATAAGGCGGGGAAGTTACTGGCGAACCTGGCTAGGGGTCGCAGATTACCTAATCCGATTATGGGACTACGTCGTCAGGGTGGGGAAGTGGTTACTAGCCCAAGAGACATTAATAATGTACTGGGAGACTTTTACCGAAAGCTTTACAGAGTACAGGGAGAACAATGTCGGGAGGAGAAGATTGGTTACGAAAGATACACCTTGACTCGATCTCTTAAGCAGATCTGGACGTTCTTAACAAACCCATATCGGAATCCGAGGTCGACTCAGCCATCAGGAAATTGGGTACTAATAAGGCACCAGGCCCAGACGGTTATACGGGGGAGTTTTATCAAATCCTGAGAGAGGAGGTGACCCCAACACTGACGGGGATGTTTAATAGATTTACCATGGGTGACCCTATACCTGACGACACGAATATGGCCTATATTAAATTGTTGCCCAAAGGAGATAAAGATAGAGAAAATCCGGCAAATTACAGGCCTATATCTCTCGTAAATGTGGACCTTAAACTTCTATCTAAAATAATGGCAGACAGGCTGGCCCAGGTCCTCCCAGAACTCATTGAGGCTCACCAATCTGGGTTTGTTAAAGGGCGTTCCGCAGTGACTAACATCCGCAAGGCGTTATTGGTGTTGGACGTGGTGCGAAATAGTGCCAGACAGGAGGGGAAAGATCCGGCCATGGTCACCTTGGACGCAGAAAAGGCGTTTGATAATGTCCGGTGGCCATGGCTGGATCTGGTTATGAATAGAATGGGCATAGAGGGCAGATTTCGTAGCTTTATTTCTAATCTTTATTCTAACCCTACTGCGAGGGTGCACACCCCGGGCTTCCTGTCACCGAAATTTCCGCTACAGAAAGGGACTCGGCAGGGGTGCCCACTATCGCCTCTATTGTTTAATATAGCCCTGGACCCCCTGGCGAGATACATTAATAATGCTAGCCCATTTTCAGGAATTAAAGTGGGACGCTGCGAGGTGAAATCTGCTCTGTTCGCAGATGATATCGTTCTCTTTTTGGATAACCCGGAAAGTGATCTGCCTATGTTGATTAGGGGCATTGAGTCATTTGGAATCTTTGCGGGGTTTTCCTTAAACAGACGAAAATGCGAAATACTGAGTATTAGAGGGGGGGGAGCTTTAAGGGAAACTGCGAACGCATTGGGAATTCCGCTGGCCAACTCTCACATCAAATACCTAGGGATCCAGTTAGGCAGGACACCGAGCCAGGTCTACACTCTTAATTACTCCCCACTTTTTGACAAAATTGAACAGGAACTGAAAAGGTGGGCAAATCTTCCACTTTCCCTGTTGTGTCGATGTCATTTAGTAAAGATGGTAAGTTTTGCCCGACTTCTCTATCCTTTACAAACGATTCCCCTACTGTTGAAACATGTTGACGTATGTAGGATTAATAAGGCATTCTCCACGTTCGTGTGGAAGGGAAAGAGACCTAGACTTCGTCTGGGTACGTTGATGTTACCGCGAGCTGAGGGGGGTACAAACTTACCTGACTTGAGGGGTTATAATCTGGCATGTTTGCTGCGGCACGTAGTAGAGTGGATCACAGCTGCTAACAGATATTCTGCTGGCCCACTTGAGGTGGAATTCTGTGCCCCTTGGGACCGTTGTTCCCTCCTACATTCATCCCTAGCAAGCATTCCGCCTCATATCAAGTCAGCCGTTGTCTGCAAGGACACAATTGCGGCATGGAAGGCGGTCAGGAAGAAATGTGGCCTGTCCTGGAGGGTCTCTAAACATCTTAATCCATGGGCCTTCCCTGACTTTACTATGGGACGTGACAACGCATTCAGAGACTGGAGAAGGAAGGGGGTGTTGAAGATGGGCGATCTGCTACATAAGACGGAAGGACGTTGGATGACGGGGTTGGAGATTCTGGGCAATTTTGGACTGGGGGGGACACAGGGTCTCCAATATATGCAAATAAAAAATCATGTCATGGCACGACTACGTGATGTATCCAAGGAACTGTCCCCAAACGTTTTTGACAGACTAATTAACATGGAATCTTCCCAGCTGAGCATCTCTTCCATATATAGGGAACTTAGGGTCATTCTGTCACCGAGTGGGGACTCGGGATTGTTCTCCGTGTGGAGGAGATATTTGGAGGATGACTCAGTGCAGGACAGTATTTTGACAGGGTGGGATAAAGTACGGCGCTATATTTCCAGTGAACAGTGGAGAGATTCACATTTCCGCATCATTCATGCGATGGTATACGGATTTAACTTCCCGCGTTCTGTATCCAATCCAGATCGCCTGCTTAATTGCCCGAAATGTCAGCGGGAAAAAACTGATATGATACATGGTATATGGAAATGCCCTAAGGTCCAAGTATTCTGGAGCATGGTAGATGCCCTGCTCTATAGTTACTGTAAATATCACTATGCTATGGAACCCTCGAAATGGATATTCCAGGACTTGGAGACGCCTGGGAGTCACAGAGGGGCCTTGTGTTTGGCCCATGTCCTTATGCTGTTAGCGAAACGCCTGCTACTCCTTTTCTGGCTACGACCGGATTTACCGGGAGAGTCTGACATGGTGATGGGCTTGGACAGAGCGCTGGAAATAGATAGACGAGAGGTGCTAAGAGATAAGGAGGCGATGATGGTGGCCTTCATGGAGAAATGGAGGAGTTTCATAGAAGCCAAGACCTCAGGGGAAGCGATACGTCATATCATGGTCCCACTTAAAGACACTTCATGGTACCTTCTGGAGGAATTAGGGGGGACTTTGGGACGACTAGATGTAGGATAAGAAATATGTTATAGGGGAGTAAAGATAGGGACTCACACTTACAGATAGATTTATCAGATGGCAAGGTCTCGTACATCCACCGCTGGAATATAAACGGTATTAGATATTGAGACACAAAGTCTTGAATAGGTGGTATTGGAGGGGTCCTTGCCCATACCTTGCGGCACTTGGATATTACTTGGGGATTTGGGAGCATTGTGGTTTTTGTTATATGATAAATACACCGATTTGACATGCAAAAATGTCTATATTAATGTTTGTTTAATTTTTGTATGATTGTCTTGCTCTGATTTTGTATATTATGATTATACCGAATGTAAACTATTTTTGTTGGAAGAAAACTTTGGTGGAAAATTGAATAAATATGATGTTTCAAAAAAAAAAAAAATCATGAATTATAATTAAATAAAAATAATTTTATTCAATAATCAATACTCTTATTGAATAATAACTAATCAAATGTAATAAAATAAATACATAATGACACCTGTCAAATAACAAAAAATCAGTACACATCCTGTAAATCTTGAAGCATGGGACCGCACACAGACCCACGTCACAGTCTGGGCAATGGAACCGGGTTTCCTTGCGGATTTTCTTGCCCTTGCCGTCGCGCTTTGAGCAGCACACCACGCACAACCTCGTAGGTGCTGCCTTTTTAGCCGTTGGTGGAATATAGTCCACAAAGTGGTGACCAGTTAGGCGTCCTGGGTTAGCAACATCAGTAGCACGACGCCCGGATCTGTTCCCAGACACGGATGGCGTTGGGTTGGATTCAAAAATCAGTTGCGCCACCTTCCACACAATGTCTGAATGCACAAGAGGCCTGTCACTGCTTTTTTTGTGCAGTACGTATGCGTTCCACAGGCATTGCTCCAGGAGATGCCGGAATATTTTTTTATAATATTTTTTTTGCTGCTTTCGCATGGCCGGATAGAATGTCATCGCCTGGTCAGCTCTGTCGACACCTCCCATGGTGTTATTATAGTCGATGACCAGTCGTGGCTTCATGATGTCTTTCCCACCTCTTGTGTGGACCATGGCATGGGAGGTGTTATGTACTGTACTCATCAGGCACACGTCTTTTTTGTCCCGCCAGCGCATCGCCATCATTTTGCCTTTCTGCCAGGCAACCATGTCTCCGGTTTTCAGTTTTTGTTTGGAAAACATGGATGGCAGGTCAAGTCGGTTGGCCCGAACAGTTCCATAGCCATCCGTCTTGTGCTTGAGCAAGCACTCGTACAGCTCCGGTGAGGTGTAGAAATTGTCCGTTGTGACACAATACCCCTGATTCAGCAACGGCTGAAGCAGGGTGAGGACTGATGATGTTGCCATCCCATAGCGGCTGTACCTTGGGTCGAATTGTGTGCCTTTACCGGTGTAGATCACCGAATTCCAGATATAGCCAGTGGCCGACTCACAGAGCATGTACGATTTTACGCCAAACCGGGCTCTCTTGGACGCAATATACTGGATCCAGCTGAGGTGTCCCTTGTATGCCATCAGACTTTCATCCACACTGAGGTCTCTGTCTGGCACATAGGCCTGCTGGAAATTTCGGAGGATCAGCTGGTACACCTCCCAAATCTTTTTGAGTTTTGGCGCCGGATGTGAGGCTGCGTCAAAATCCTCATTGTTGGTAAAGTGTAAATATCTCATAATGAGGGAAAAGCGGTACTCCGACATGACGGTGCCAAAATATGGGGTTGCCAGCAATTTATTGGTAGTCCAATACCATTTCTGCAGGGGTTTCCCCACCAGCCCCTGAAGAAGAATTAGCCCCAGGAACTGCCAAATGTCCTCTTTGGTCACCGGTTCCCATTTCCTGTTACGGGAAAACCGGGTGTGCGCAGTACCGGACTGCTGCTGGTACCGATTTGTCTCGGCGACAATTTTGGCAATGACGTCGTCCGTCAAAAATAATTTAAAGTACGCCAAGGGGTCACTGGGGTCAACGTCCACCTTCATACCTGGTGATCCGGTAAAGGGGAATCTTGGCGGCGGTACCTCATCCATGGCGCAGTCAATAGGGCACCAAGTGCGGACATCACTGAGGTCAGGTGTACCATCTTCGCTGTCGCTGTCAGACGATTCCTGCCACGAGTCGCTGTCGCTCACGTCCGCAAAGGGCTCTATGTCGCTGCCGCTGTCTTCCATCACATCCACAGCCGCTTTGGAGATGCGACGCTTTGATGCCATGACAGCAAAATGGGCAGGCAGGGCAGTGAGGACGAAAAAAATGTCAGATCTCAGTGGATACAATGTCACATCTGAGTCTGACAGGAATTCTGACAGGATTTCACTTTTTATTTTTTTTTATTATTTATTTACAATGTGTGTGTTACTTTATTTATTGAATCTGGCGCCTGGCTCCGCCTCCCATGAGCCTCTGCGGCTCAGAGAGACGGATCCAGGAAGCAAGAGGGCGGCGCCCACCGGAGGCACAGAGGGATCACAGCGGGGACACCTCTAGACCACCAGGATGGGGTAAGGGGACACCCAGGACAGTTCTGACATTCACCCCGAGTGTCACTCGGGGTTACCGCTTCTGGAAGCGAAATTTAACCCCGAGTGACGCTCGGGAATACCGGCAGGGAGGTTAACAAGGCTTAAATGCTCTTCCATAGATTGTGAATTATTACCACCCTAACTCAATTTTGTCATTATTTGATTCTGCCTCCATTATTTCTTTCCCAGACAACAGGGGAATTTCTTTATTTGTTTGATGAAACCCCTCTGTTTCACTCACCCTGATCAATTTCTCAGGAGCGATGGTAATTCTATTTATATTATCACTATTAACCACGATATCATTAACTCCAGATTTGAGAGTCGTGGGGAGTTAATTCTCTTTTACATGAAACGCGTCGACTAATCCTGTGTGATGTGTGCCGGATAAAGTTTGTTATCCATCTTCTGGTCAGCGCGGTCTGTATCAGTTTTTAGTACAGGACAATGTTTAGAAACGGCATCTCCATTTTAAACTAAATGTAGAAATAATTCTGATGTTACCCTTATTTTCTTTTGGTGGTGTAGAGTTAATAACAATTGCTCTCTAGGGGTATATTTGGCTCGTAAATAGCCTTTCTCGATGGTACCATACCGTCTTTGTTTGAACCTTTCTTAAGTCCAAAGCTTTCTGGTCAAATGTCTGTTTTGTGGAGCATATGTGCCCCATTCTTATGAACTGCGCCACTGTGACCGCCCTAATCGTGGACCAGGTATGGGCTGACAACAGGTTCCAGCAGCGAATAGACAGCAGTGTCTTTAAAATGCACATCAGTCTCCAACACACCAACGTCCCCCACTTCAAATATAATATCCAAGAATTTAATATGCTTTTGATTTGCAGTGTTTGTTATTTTAACATTTAGATAATTGTCATTAATCTTTTTCGTGAAATTATCCAGTTCTGGTCTGGCACCTCGCCAGAGGTACAGCACGTCATCAATGTACCTCAGCCAACATATCACATGTTCAGCAAAGTGGTATCATCATGGAACAATGTTCCCTCCTACATGCTAAAATATAAATTGGCGTAAAATAGCGTACATGCATCCCCATGGTGACGCCATGCAATGCAGGAAAAAAAACAGTCTTTAAAAACATTGGAGTCAAAGTAAATTGCAATAATTGTAAAACCAGTCCACGAGTAGGTCCATCCCAGTGATGTGCCACCAAGAAGAGGTGTGCTGCTTTCAGTCTGCCCTGATGGGCTTTACAGGTATAGATGGACTCAATGTCAAAGCTCACATCCACATGTCTTGTCCTTGGTCAATACGTTACTGGTGTCATGATACATTTGACGGGAGATTTTGCACCAGGGGTTTCAAGTAGAATTCTTTGATTTTGCGGATGGTGGTCACAAAGACCGCCAATCCCCAAGATGGAGGATTGATGGCATCCTTATGTATCTTAGGTACCAAGTAGAACGTTGGGGTTTTAGGATATTTCACCATCAGGCCTTCCCATACTTTTTTGGGGATCACCTCACTTTCATATGCTTCCTCTAAATTCTTTTTTAATTTCATAATACATTTTGGCGTAGGATTGAAACTCAGTTTGGTATATGTGTCTGTTATTTAACTTACACATTGCCGTACGCTCATATTTTTGGACAGGCCACATTTTTATCAAGCCTAAGCCTTGATGTTGACTGCTGGACAGATGATCAATCTGATTAGATTTTGACATTTTTTGAAACCTTTAAGTACCAGTTCTCTGCATATTTTAACACATTGACAAATAAATTTGGGGAGACTGTAGATCTGGGTAATAATGAGGTGGGGGACATCTGCCGTGTGGTCCTGATACTTGTTCTCTAAGCAATCCCTAAGGCTTCTTTTTCCAATGTGTTAAATACTCCCCCTGGGTGTCCTTTTTATGATGTAATTTCCGAAAAATCAACTTTTGAGCGAAAAAGTGTAGATCCCTCATGGCTGTAAAGTAATCAAAGGTGTTATTTGGTACAAAGGATAATCCTGGTTATAAAACCTGGCGCTGAGCATCAGAGAGGATATGTGAAGATAAATGTATAACCTCAAGATGATTTTGTTTACATTTCAAGTCCTGAGCTTCATTAGAAGATTTAACTTACCTGTTGGCTGAAAGTTTCCACCTGTTGGATCTTGAGGTGCTAACACTACCCCCTTTCATATGGTTGCTCATGTTATATCCTCCTTTGGCACTTTCCATTTCTGATTCCTCACCAGATGCCAGAGATGAGGCAGAATTGGATCTAGATCTGCTGTGAGAGTGTAATGGTCGGCGTTTTCCTCTATCTATACACCTGATTATTCTGAAGCTCTTTCATATCCCACAGAAATGGTTTTTTTAAATCGACTTTCTCGCTGTCCCTCTTAGAAGTGGCTGAGTTGAGTTCAGAGTAAAGTCTGTAGTTGAGTTCAGAGTAAAGTCTCTGTAGTTCAGCAGTGAAGAGTTCTTTTTTTGAATAGTTCCTGGTTCTCATCAATATCTTTTTCTTTTTGCTGCAATGTCTTTCCATTAAGTTTAGCTAAAAGCTCCATGAAATTCTTTTAGCATAAATGAGGGGAAGACTTGGACGCGCAGAGCGCTGGGGGATCGGGCCTTTACCAGTGTACTTCTGTAAAAAACCTTTATTCCAACATCTACATGTAGATTATAACGGTAATGTCAGACAGATGTTGAAGTTTCTGATGAGCTGTAGCGTGATGGGTATTGAGATTTCGTTTATTATTTTTTAGTAACTGTATCCAATCCAACTCCGTCATTTCTCTTTTGATGGTTTCTTGAAAGTGATTCGTGCAATCTGCTCTGGAGTGAATTGGATAAAAACAACAGATTTTTTGTTTTGAGACCTGGTACAAGGAGATTAATGGAACAGTGAGAGCATATTGTTACATTTCTCCAGAAAGGGTGATTGTTTCATATGGTAATCCTCTCCGTATGATCTCCTGTGAAATGTAACAATCACTTAAAAGAAAATTTGTGCAGGGCAACAATAGTATTTTTCAATAAAATGTATAAAGTTTATTACACAGAATTACACATAAAATAAAATAAATCAATGAAGAGGATAAAAATCGTACAAGAATAGCACTCCCAAGCAAGTATTGGATTGGTAAGACAGATCCCTCATGTTTGTTCATCTGAGAACATGCCATGCCTGCAGTCACGCGCTACCATCGCTCACATAAGCGCAATAGCCAGACCCGCCTCATCTTCCTTCCGGGTATACACATCATATGTGATTCAACAGATTCATAACGGCTTGCTGTGAGGGGCAAAAAGCAAGGGAGGTTCCTCAATTCCCATTGGAGACGATAAATGTTTCCATCACTAAGTCTAGACTGCAATTTGACATTGAACAACCAAGCACCTCCTGATAACTAAATAAAATTGCCACTCACTGATTTGCACTGACTCTCTGCAGTCTATGCTTGCTGCAGCTGTGATTAAATGTGTAGGAAATTCTTCTGCAACTGCATGAGTTAATGTCAGTTCTGCTGTGTCTGTGCTCAGGTGCTGGATGACGTTAAGCTTGTGTGACTCCTCTGGATTCTCCTCCCCTGGTCTTTAAGTAGCTCCTCCCTCCACCAGATGGCGTCGCTGTTGAGTTTTCACTTTGCCTGTGACCAAGCTTCTGTGTGGACATCGATGCTTTTGCCTGCAGTCTATGGAAGTCTATCTTTTGTTGAAGTGGCTGCTGAACCTGGTCCTGATAGAAAACATAGGGCTGGTGAGGAGTTCAGGATGAGGGTGGCAGTTTAAACCTCCTCACCATCAGAGGTACTTTTGGGAGCAGGGCTAGTCAGGGACCCCAAGTCTGGGCCAGACTCGTTTCTCCGGTGCCCTTTAAACCATCATTTTGCTGCTCATCCACTACCACCTCTGTGACAAGAACAAAGTCAATAATCAGAGTTATATATTGTTAGAGAAATGCCTCTGGACACATGGGCAGATACATTATTTGTACGTTTTTTAAGAGAATCTGATGTAAGGAAGGAAATGTGGCTGGTGACTATATAGTGAAGTAGACTGGTCTCTCCTCAAACTAGCTTTTGAAGTGTTTCCTACTGAACATTGCAACTTGGCTCTTCAGGTATGTTGATGCCTCACTATATTTCAGTTCAGGTTATTTGTTCCATAAATGGGAGTATAAAACTATAGATAAACGGAGACACAAGAGGTGCAGATGGTGCCTTATCCAAAGGACACTTGGTTATAGGTCACAAAGGGGTCCACTCACCTTTTCATGGTTGTGCGTTTCGGTGCAACCCCCCCACCTTCCTCAGGGTACATTACATGCTACATACAGAAATGCTTTTATATGCTTTACAGGGCGGATGTTGATCACAGACCCAAATAAAATTCTTATAATCATCAATGAACTCACACATGGGGGAACCTCCCCTTGTACTATATGGGAGTTACATACATTTTCCTTGTTATTCTAAGTGTATAAAACACATGATGTCAGCTAAGATGTAAGAGGATAAGACGAATGATACCATTTCTGTGGGCACTGTATAAAAACAAATAAAATAAAATATATAGGGAGTCTACCATATATCGGGTTTGAACCTGAAAAAGTAGTTATCAATAGTCATTTAGGTAAAAAAAGAAATATGGATCTTATTGGTACAAAACACTAGTATAATCCCTATTTTTTTCTGTGAATGCATTTATGGTCTTTGTATTTTAAAAATTATATTTAATAAGGAAAAAAATATATATTTTTTTAAAAACTATATATATATATATATAAATTGATAATAATAATTGCATTGCTTTAATATTCTGTTACTAAGGGCATGAGCCTAAGTAAGACTCATGGCGAAAATAGCTTGCCCTTGCTTTCCTTTAAAAGATACTGAAGAACTTTTCCCTATTGCACAGCCTCATAGACAAAAATATTTGAAATATCTACGGTTGTGCTTTGGACTAAGTCAACGTTTTAATATTATGTTACTAAGGACATGAGCCTAAGTAAGACTCATGGCAAAAATAGCTTGCCCTTGCTTTCCTTTAAAGATACTGAAAAACATTTTCCCTATTGCACAGCCTTATGGACAAAAATATTTAAAATATCTACGGTTGTCCTTTGGACTCAGTGAAAATTTTAATATTCTGTTACTAAGGTCTTGAGCCTAAGTAAGATTCATGGCTAAAATAGCTTGCCCTTTCTTTACTTTAAAAGATACTCAAAAACGTTTTCACTATTGCACAGCCTTATAGACAAAAAGATTTGAAATATCTACGGTTGTGCTTGGGACGGAGTCAAAGTTTTAACATTTTGTTACTAAGGGCATGATCGTAAGCAACATTCATGGCGAAAATAGCTTGCCCTTGCTTATTTTAAAAGATACTCAAGAACTTTTTCCCTATTGCACATCCTTATGGACAAAAAGATTTGAAATATCTACGGTTGTGCTTGGGACTGAGTCAAAGTTTTAATATTCTGTTACTAAGGTCTTAAGCCTAAGACTCATGGCGAAAATAACTTGCCCTTGCTTTCCTTTAAAATATACTGAAGAACTTTTCCCTATTGCACAGCCTCATAGACAAAAAGATTTGAAATATCTACGGTTGTGCTTTGGACTAAGTCAACGTTTTAATATTATGTTACTGAGGTCTTGAGCCTAAGTAAGATTCATGGCTAAAATAGCTTGCCCTTGCTTTCCTTTAAAGATACTGAAAAACATTTTCCCTATTGCACAGCCTTATGGACAAAAATATTTAAAATATCTACGGTTGTCCTTTGGACTCAGTGAAAATTTTAATATTCTGTTACTGAGGTCTTGAGCCTAAGTAAGATTCATGGCTAAAATAGCTTGCCCTTTCTTTACTTTAAAAGATACTCAAAAACTTTTTCACTATTGCACAGCCTTATAGACAAAAAGATTTGAAATATCTACGGTTGTGCTTGGGACGGAGTCAAAGTTTTAACATTTTGTTACTAAGGGCATGATCGTAAGCAACATTCATGGCGAAAATAGCTTGCCCTTGCTTATTTTAAAAGATACTCAAGAACTTTTTCCCTATTGCACATCCTTATGGACAAAAAGATTTGAAATATCTACGGTTGTGCTTGGGACTGAGTCAAAGTTTTAATATTCTGTTACTAAGGTCTTAAGCCTAAGACTCATGGCGAAAATAGCTTGCCCTTGCTTTCCTTTAAAATATACTGAAGAACTTTTCCCTATTGCACAGCCTCATAGACAAAAAGATTTGAAATATCTACGATTGTGCTTTGGACTAAGTCAACGTTTTAATATTATGTTACTAAGGACATGAGCCTAAGTAAGACTCATGGCAAAAATAGCTTGCCCTTGCTTTCCTTTAAAGATACTGAAAAACATTTTCCCTATTGCACAGCCTTATGGACAAAAATATTTAAAATATCTACCGTTGTCCTTTGGACTCAGTGAAAATTTTAATATTCTGTTACTAAGGTCTTGAGCCTAAGTAAGATTCATGGCTAAAATAGCTTGCCCTTTCTTTACTTTAAAAGATACTCAAGAACTTTTTCATTATTGCACAGCCTTATAGACAAAAAGATTTGAAATATCTACGGTTGTGCTTGGGACGGAGTCAAAGTTTTAACATTTTGTTACTAAGGGCATGAGCCTAAGTAAGACTCATGGCGAAAATAGCTTGCCCTTGCTTTCCTTTAAAAGATACTGAAGAACTTTTCCCTATTGCACAGCCTCATAGACAAGAAGATTTGAAATATCTACGGTTGTGCTTGGGACGGAGTCAAAGTTTTAATATTCTGTTACTAAGGGCAAGAGCGCAAGCAACATTCATGGCGAAAATAGCTTGCCCTTGCTTTCTTTTAAAAGATACTCAAGAACTTTTTCTCAATTGCTCAGCCTAATGGCCAAAAAGATTTGAAATATCTACGGTTGTGCTTGGGACTGAGTCAAAGTTTTAATATTCTGTTACTAAGGTCTTAAGCCTAAGACTCATGGCGAAAATAACTTGCCCTTGCTTTCCTTTAAAATATACTGAAGAACTTTTCCCTATTGCACAGCCTCATAGACAAAAAGATTTGAAATATCTACGGTTGTGCTTTGGACTAAGTCAACGTTTTAATATTATGTTACTGAGGTCTTGAGCCTAAGTAAGATTCATGGCTAAAATAGCTTGCCCTTGCTTTCCTTTAAAGATACTGAAAAACATTTTCCCTATTGCACAGCCTTATGGACAAAAATATTTAAAATATCTACGGTTGTCCTTTGGACTCAGTGAAAATTTTAATATTCTGTTACTGAGGTCTTGAGCCTAAGTAAGATTCATGGCTAAAATAGCTTGCCCTTTCTTTACTTTAAAAGATACTCAAAAACTTTTTCACTATTGCACAGCCTTATAGACAAAAAGATTTGAAATATCTACGGTTGTGCTTGGGACGGAGTCAAAGTTTTAACATTTTGTTACTAAGGGCATGATCGTAAGCAACATTCATGGCGAAAATAGCTTGCCCTTGCTTATTTTAAAAGATACTCAAGAACTTTTTCCCTATTGCACATCCTTATGGACAAAAAGATTTGAAATATCTACGGTTGTGCTTGGGACTGAGTCAAAGTTTTAATATTCTGTTACTAAGGTCTTAAGCCTAAGACTCATGGCGAAAATAGCTTGCCCTTGCTTTCCTTTAAAATATACTGAAGAACTTTTCCCTATTGCACAGCCTCATAGACAAAAAGATTTGAAATATCTACGATTGTGCTTTGGACTAAGTCAACGTTTTAATATTATGTTACTAAGGACATGAGCCTAAGTAAGACTCATGGCAAAAATAGCTTGCCCTTGCTTTCCTTTAAAGATACTGAAAAACATTTTCCCTATTGCACAGCCTTATGGACAAAAATATTTAAAATATCTACCGTTATCCTTTGGACTCAGTGAAAATTTTAATATTCTGTTACTAAGGTCTTGAGCCTAAGTAAGATTCATGGCTAAAATAGCTTGCCCTTTCTTTACTTTAAAAGATACTCAAGAACTTTTTCATTATTGCACAGCCTTATAGACAAAAAGATTTGAAATATCTACGGTTGTGCTTGGGACGGAGTCAAAGTTTTAACATTTTGTTACTAAGGGCATGAGCCTAAGTAAGACTCATGGCGAAAATAGCTTGCCCTTGCTTTCCTTTAAAAGATACTGAAGAACTTTTCCCTATTGCACAGCCTCATAGACAAGAAGATTTGAAATATCTACCGTTGTGCTTGGGACGGAGTCAAAGTTTTAATATTCTGTTACTAAGGGCAAGAGCGCAAGCAACATTCATGGCGAAAATAGCTTGCCCTTGCTTTCTTTTAAAAGATACTCAAGAACTTTTTCTCAATTGCTCAGCCTAATGGCCAAAAAGATTTGAAATATCTACGGTTGTGCTTGGGACTGAGTCAAAGTTTTAATATTCTGTTACTAAGGTCTTAAGCCTAAGACTCATGGCGAAAATAACTTGCCCTTGCTTTCCTTTAAAATATACTGAAGAACTTTTCCCTATTGCACAGCCTAATAGACAAAAAGATTTAAAATATCTACCGTTATCCTTTGGACTCAGTGAAAATTTTAATATTCTGTTACTAAGGTCTTGAGCCTAAGTAAGATTCATGGCTAAAATAGCTTGCCCTTTCTTTACTTTAAAAGATACTCAAGAACTTTTTCATTATTGCACAGCCTTATAGACAAAAAGATTTGAAATATCTACGGTTGTGCTTGGGACGGAGTCAAAGTTTTAACATTTTGTTACTAAGGGCATGAGCCTAAGTAAGACTCATGGCGAAAATAGCTTGCCCTTGCTTTCCTTTAAAAGATACTGAAGAACTTTTCCCTATTGCACAGCCTCATAGACAAGAAGATTTGAAATATCTACGGTTGTGCTTGGGACGGAGTCAAAGTTTTAATATTCTGTTACTAAGGGCAAGAGCGCAAGCAACATTCATGGCGAAAATAGCTTGCCCTTGCTTTCTTTTAAAAGATACTCAAGAACTTTTTCTCAATTGCTCAGCCTAATGGCCAAAAAGATTTGAAATATCTACGGTTGTGCTTGGGACTGAGTCAAAGTTTTAATATTCTGTTACTAAGGTCTTAAGCCTAAGACTCATGGCGAAAATAACTTGCCCTTGCTTTCCTTTAAAATATACTGAAGAACTTTTCCCTATTGCACAGCCTCATAGACAAAAAGATTTGAAATATCTACGGTTGTGCTTTGGACTAAGTCAACGTTTTAATATTATGTTACTGAGGTCTTGAGCCTAAGTAAGATTCATGGCTAAAATAGCTTGCCCTTGCTTTCCTTTAAAGATACTGAAAAACATTTTCCCTATTGCACAGCCTTATGGACAAAAATATTTAAAATATCTACGGTTGTCCTTTGGACTCAGTGAAAATTTTAATATTCTGTTACTGAGGTCTTGAGCCTAAGTAAGATTCATGGCTAAAATAGCTTGCCCTTTCTTTACTTTAAAAGATACTCAAAAACTTTTTCACTATTGCACAGCCTTATAGACAAAAAGATTTGAAATATCTACGGTTGTGCTTGGGACGGAGTCAAAGTTTTAACATTTTGTTACTAAGGGCATGATCGTAAGCAACATTCATGGCGAAAATAGCTTGCCCTTGCTTATTTTAAAAGATACTCAAGAACTTTTTCCCTATTGCACATCCTTATGGACAAAAAGATTTGAAATATCTACGGTTGTGCTTGGGACTGAGTCAAAGTTTTAATATTCTGTTACTAAGGTCTTAAGCCTAAGACTCATGGCGAAAATAGCATGTCCTTGCTTTCCTTTAAAATATACTGAAGAACTTTTCCCTATTGCACAGCCTCATAGACAAAAAGATTTGAAATATCTACGATTGTGCTTTGGACTAAGTCAACGTTTTAATATTATGTTACTAAGGACATGAGCCTAAGTAAGACTCATGGCAAAAATAGCTTGCCCTTGCTTTCCTTTAAAGATACTGAAAAACATTTTCCCTATTGCACAGCCTTATGGACAAAAATATTTAAAATATCTACCGTTGTCCTTTGGACTCAGTGAAAATTTTAATATTCTGTTACTAAGGTCTTGAGCCTAAGTAAGATTCATGGCTAAAATAGCTTGCCCTTTCTTTACTTTAAAAGATACTCAAGAACTTTTTCATTATTGCACAGCCTTATAGACAAAAAGATTTGAAATATCTACGGTTGTGCTTGGGACGGAGTCAAAGTTTTAACATTTTGTTACTAAGGGCATGAGCCTAAGTAAGACTCATGGCGAAAATAGCTTGCCCTTGCTTTCCTTTAAAAGATACTGAAGAACTTTTCCCTATTGCACAGCCTCATAGACAAGAAGATTTGAAATATCTACGGTTGTGCTTGGGACGGAGTCAAAGTTTTAATATTCTGTTACTAAGGGCAAGAGCGCAAGCAACATTCATGGCGAAAATAGCTTGCCCTTGCTTTCTTTTAAAAGATACTCAAGAACTTTTTCTCAATTGCTCAGCCTAATGGCCAAAAAGATTTGAAATATCTACGGTTGTGCTTGGGACTGAGTCAAAGTTTTAATATTCTGTTACTAAGGTCTTAAGCCTAAGACTCATGGCGAAAATAACTTGCCCTTGCTTTCCTTTAAAATATACTGAAGAACTTTTCCCTATTGCACAGCCTCATAGACAAAAAGATTTGAAATATCTACGGTTGTGCTTTGGACTAAGTCAACGTTTTAATATTATGTTACTGAGGTCTTGAGCCTAAGTAAGATTCATGGCTAAAATAGCTTGCCCTTGCTTTCCTTTAAAGATACTGAAAAACATTTTCCCTATTGCACAGCCTTATGGACAAAAATATTTAAAATATCTACGGTTGTCCTTTGGACTCAGTGAAAATTTTAATATTCTGTTACTGAGGTCTTGAGCCTAAGTAAGATTCATGGCTAAAATAGCTTGCCCTTTCTTTACTTTAAAAGATACTCAAAAACTTTTTCACTATTGCACAGCCTTATAGACAAAAAGATTTGAAATATCTACGGTTGTGCTTGGGACGGAGTCAAAGTTTTAACATTTTGTTACTAAGGGCATGATCGTAAGCAACATTCATGGCGAAAATAGCTTGCCCTTGCTTATTTTAAAAGATACTCAAGAACTTTTTCCCTATTGCACATCCTTATGGACAAAAAGATTTGAAATATCTACGGTTGTGCTTGGGACTGAGTCAAAGTTTTAATATTCTGTTACTAAGGTCTTAAGCCTAAGACTCATGGCGAAAATAGCTTGCCCTTGCTTTCCTTTAAAATATACTGAAGAACTTTTCCCTATTGCACAGCCTCATAGACAAAAAGATTTGAAATATCTACGATTGTGCTTTGGACTAAGTCAACGTTTTAATATTATGTTACTAAGGACATGAGCCTAAGTAAGACTCATGGCAAAAATAGCTTGCCCTTGCTTTCCTTTAAAGATACTGAAAAACATTTTCCCTATTGCACAGCCTTATGGACAAAAATATTTAAAATATCTACCGTTATCCTTTGGACTCAGTGAAAATTTTAATATTCTGTTACTAAGGTCTTGAGCCTAAGTAAGATTCATGGCTAAAATAGCTTGCCCTTTCTTTACTTTAAAAGATACTCAAGAACTTTTTCATTATTGCACAGCCTTATAGACAAAAAGATTTGAAATATCTACGGTTGTGCTTGGGACGGAGTCAAAGTTTTAACATTTTGTTACTAAGGGCATGAGCCTAAGTAAGACTCATGGCGAAAATAGCTTGCCCTTGCTTTCCTTTAAAAGATACTGAAGAACTTTTCCCTATTGCACAGCCTCATAGACAAGAAGATTTGAAATATCTACCGTTGTGCTTGGGACGGAGTCAAAGTTTTAATATTCTGTTACTAAGGGCAAGAGCGCAAGCAACATTCATGGCGAAAATAGCTTGCCCTTGCTTTCTTTTAAAAGATACTCAAGAACTTTTTCTCAATTGCTCAGCCTAATGGCCAAAAAGATTTGAAATATCTACGGTTGTGCTTGGGACTGAGTCAAAGTTTTAATATTCTGTTACTAAGGTCTTAAGCCTAAGACTCATGGCGAAAATAACTTGCCCTTGCTTTCCTTTAAAATATACTGAAGAACTTTTCCCTATTGCACAGCCTAATAGACAAAAAGATTTAAAATATCTACCGTTATCCTTTGGACTCAGTGAAAATTTTAATATTCTGTTACTAAGGTCTTGAGCCTAAGTAAGATTCATGGCTAAAATAGCTTGCCCTTTCTTTACTTTAAAAGATACTCAAGAACTTTTTCATTATTGCACAGCCTTATAGACAAAAAGATTTGAAATATCTACGGTTGTGCTTGGGACGGAGTCAAAGTTTTAACATTTTGTTACTAAGGGCATGAGCCTAAGTAAGACTCATGGCGAAAATAGCTTGCCCTTGCTTTCCTTTAAAAGATACTGAAGAACTTTTCCCTATTGCACAGCCTCATAGACAAGAAGATTTGAAATATCTACGGTTGTGCTTGGGACGGAGTCAAAGTTTTAATATTCTGTTACTAAGGGCAAGAGCGCAAGCAACATTCATGGCGAAAATAGCTTGCCCTTGCTTTCTTTTAAAAGATACTCAAGAACTTTTTCTCAATTGCTCAGCCTAATGGCCAAAAAGATTTGAAATATCTACGGTTGTGCTTGGGACTGAGTCAAAGTTTTAATATTCTGTTACTAAGGTCTTAAGCCTAAGACTCATGGCGAAAATAACTTGCCCTTGCTTTCCTTTAAAATATACTGAAGAACTTTTCCCTATTGCACAGCCTCATAGACAAAAAGATTTGAAATATCTACGGTTGTGCTTTGGACTAAGTCAACGTTTTAATATTATGTTACTGAGGTCTTGAGCCTAAGTAAGATTCATGGCTAAAATAGCTTGCCCTTGCTTTCCTTTAAAGATACTGAAAAACATTTTCCCTATTGCACAGCCTTATGGACAAAAATATTTAAAATATCTACGGTTGTCCTTTGGACTCAGTGAAAATTTTAATATTCTGTTACTGAGGTCTTGAGCCTAAGTAAGATTCATGGCTAAAATAGCTTGCCCTTTCTTTACTTTAAAAGATACTCAAAAACTTTTTCACTATTGCACAGCCTTATAGACAAAAAGATTTGAAATATCTACGGTTGTGCTTGGGACGGAGTCAAAGTTTTAACATTTTGTTACTAAGGGCATGATCGTAAGCAACATTCATGGCGAAAATAGCTTGCCCTTGCTTATTTTAAAAGATACTCAAGAACTTTTTCCCTATTGCACATCCTTATGGACAAAAAGATTTGAAATATCTACGGTTGTGCTTGGGACTGAGTCAAAGTTTTAATATTCTGTTACTAAGGTCTTAAGCCTAAGACTCATGGCGAAAATAGCATGTCCTTGCTTTCCTTTAAAATATACTGAAGAACTTTTCCCTATTGCACAGCCTCATAGACAAAAAGATTTGAAATATCTACGATTGTGCTTTGGACTAAGTCAACGTTTTAATATTATGTTACTAAGGACATGAGCCTAAGTAAGACTCATGGCAAAAATAGCTTGCCCTTGCTTTCCTTTAAAGATACTGAAAAACATTTTCCCTATTGCACAGCCTTATGGACAAAAATATTTAAAATATCTACCGTTGTCCTTTGGACTCAGTGAAAATTTTAATATTCTGTTACTAAGGTCTTGAGCCTAAGTAAGATTCATGGCTAAAATAGCTTGCCCTTTCTTTACTTTAAAAGATACTCAAGAACTTTTTCATTATTGCACAGCCTTATAGACAAAAAGATTTGAAATATCTACGGTTGTGCTTGGGACGGAGTCAAAGTTTTAACATTTTGTTACTAAGGGCATGAGCCTAAGTAAGACTCATGGCGAAAATAGCTTGCCCTTGCTTTCCTTTAAAAGATACTGAAGAACTTTTCCCTATTGCACAGCCTCATAGACAAGAAGATTTGAAATATCTACGGTTGTGCTTGGGACGGAGTCAAAGTTTTAATATTCTGTTACTAAGGGCAAGAGCGCAAGCAACATTCATGGCGAAAATAGCTTGCCCTTGCTTTCTTTTAAAAGATACTCAAGAACTTTTTCTCAATTGCTCAGCCTAATGGCCAAAAAGATTTGAAATATCTACGGTTGTGCTTGGGACTGAGTCAAAGTATTAATATTCTGTTACTAAGGGCATGAGCCTAAGTAAGATTCATGGTGAAAATAGCTTGCCCTTGCTTTCCCTTTAAAGATACTCAAGAACTTTTTCCCTATTGCACAGCCTTATGGACAAAAAGATTTGAAATATCTACGGTTGTGCTTGGGACTGAGTAAAAGTTTTAATATTCTGTTACTAAGGGCATGAGCCTAAGTAAGACTCATGGCAAAAATAGCTTGCCCTTGCTTTCTTTTAAAAGATACTGAAGAACTTTTCCCTATTGCACAGCCTCATAGACAAAAAGATTTGAAATATCTACGGTTGTGCTTGGGACATCTCCTTGTTGAACTCCTTTTTATAGCGATATCCAGATTGACCGCCATGGTTTCATGATTCTTTCCCCTGCACTGAAAGAAAAAATGGTTGTAAGCCACTTTTTTCATCCATCAATATGACACAGACCTGGCAATACTTACAGCATAACTTCCACCCCCTATCACTAATGTTCTCCCAACCATATATCAACGACGCACATGCTTCGATTGTAAGAGCTGGGGTACTCGGACTATCCTAAGCACTCGGACTATCCGGGGCAATAATCTATAGTTCACAGTGGTGTCCTCAGAATCTGTGGCCCTGACTGGACATGTGAAAAGGAGGGTTATTTACAGGGGATGTAGGAGTTTTTGTTGTGACACCATCTAAGATTTCAGGTCAGATGTGACCAGTGGGGTTGATAGTTGGGCAGCTACATGGACCACTCCCCTCAGACGGAGCAGGCCTCTGTGGTGTAGTGGTGGTTATATGATGATGATTGTGGTGGTTGTAGCAGCTGAAGAAGGACCAGACAACATATATGGTTCCTTTAGGTCTTACCCTTTTACTTGGTTCTGAAGTAGACACAACCCAGCCAGGCTACTGTATTCACCAGGATTGCAGCCTGGCCATCTCACAGATAGTCTAGGCCCACTCTGCTTAGGCACTGGGAATATGGCCTTCCTCACTGCCCTCTTACTCTTACACTTCTACCCCCTGTCCTCCTAGAGTCTTGTAGTTGCCTGTAGCTGGAGACTGTGCACTGCCTTGGAGTGACTGGTCTTTGCCAATGTGGGCTTATCGGGAGAGATCAAATCAGTTCATGGGGACAAATAGCGTTCCACCAATGGCAGCAGACCACGCAGCTGCTATGGGGCCAATGAGTCGGGAATAGTGCAACTGTAGGCACTGCCCCCACCTATCATCACACTTTTAATTGAATCGGGATTGCAGATGAGAAATTCTGCTATGGGGCTTCTTAATATCTATGTACGCCAATGGCTGGGGAGAATCTCCACTGATATAGTCCTGCCTGTCTGAATAGTCTCCAGCACAGCTCTGTCCCTGGCAGATTTTAAGTGTGGAAATGCTGCAATGTTTCAGACTCCAACACAACTGGCGGTGATCAGTCAGTACCTGTTACAGGCGACCAAAACTACAGGCAAGTATCATCAGTCTGGTTCACCTAACATAAGCATTTCTTTGTACGGCTCTTTAATCTCTTCACACTGCCCTTTTATTACGCATTAAAAATCCTTCTGGTATAAATACACATTACTCCACTTCCTTATCTCCAACATATCGTCACTCATTTCAGTCTGCTCTCTGCTGTATCGCCATATAATCTTCACATTTTGTGTTTCAACATAGGAACACAAGGCTCATTTATATCCCAATTACTCCATTGTAGCCAGACTGAGTGATGTGGAATAAAATTACATCAGTGAGGCTTTATTAAGGTTTAAAATAAATTAAATAATTAAAATACCGTTTTTATTTGAAATTCAACCAATAGTAAAAATACCACAATACTTTACACCATGTAAAGCCCTTAATACCATCCAAAGACCAAAATCATCCCAAGAACCTTGGGATATTTTTTCCCCAGAAGGCTGAAACATCAAAGATGTGAAGCCCCCCACAGCCTCTCTAACCAAAATTCCACAGAAGTCTGAAGACCGAGATTAAAAATATCTAATCCCAGCTCCTCCAGGTGCACTCCATCCGACCGGTACAACCCCGGAAGAAAGCCCTCAAGATCAACATGGCGATATGACATATCACCAAGGAAAGCTAAAAATCTTTATAACAACCAGTTGACCGTCTTCCTGATGGTCTCCATAAACCTCAGTCTTTCACAATACCATACAAGACGAGGAACGATCTCCGAGAAGACCAACCAAGAGCCAGGAAACATGGACTTAATTAAACGTCCCTTGTTAAAAAATCCAATAAGTCCAAGTTTGGAATTCTCCCAACATCATTCCCGCCAACACGCAAAAGAAGAACATCAGGAAGAGATAAGAAAGTTGGCTAAGACATTGACACACCTGGGCTCCATGCACACCTTTCAGCCTATGCCAATAAATGGCTACACGCTAATCGTCGAAGGAAAGATTTTCGCCATAGGAACGAACTGAGGCCCTCTTCTGGACCCAAAAGATGTAATGTCCAATAATCCATACAATAAGAGTACCTATAAAAAAATGACAGTTATACCCACAATGCAGGGCGTACGTATAACTTAGCTCTACAAGAGCTCCATTGACCCAAATGCTGAATGTACTTATCGCCTAAGCCAGCTCTAGCCACTTCTGTAGCCACCCCAATTCAGAAAGAATGGGAGGAGATTTTTAAGTGCTCCATGTTCAGCTTAGAGACATTTCTTGTGAACAGCAGAGAATTGAAAAGAGGTAACAGGTTCCCCGTTTTGATGGATAACTAACGGGCCAGCCATGTGCGGACGAATGGCACACCAATGACGTAAATTGGCTACCGGTCAGACGAGAGTCCGGAATCTCCCGAAGCTTTATACTTACACCTCTCCCGAGCTGGTCCATCTTGGAGCACCGCATGAAGAAGGTCTTCCCACATCAAGCCAGAGGCCCTGTAACAACTAAAATATAGAAGAAATAGGATGAATTCCAGTGCCACGTGCGGATAACAATCTTTATTTCTTTATAATAATAAAAGCTTCAGAGATGCCCCCGATAGGGAAGCCACTAAAAGCGTTTCGGAGGGTCTCTCCTTAATCGTTAATGCATCAGTGAATGTCACACAATCTTATGTTCAATTTTAAAAACATCTAAAAACACAAACACCTGTGAAGTTTATTAACAATGATTTTAGAACATATTAATTCCTTTGACCCAGGTTGGGAGCACATATAAAGCTGTTTTTCCACTTGTTTTACCTTTACAAGTAATGTAACAAACTGTTGTTGTTAATAGCAACCAAATGAATTATACACAGTGCTGTTCGATGTATATTTTAACAAGTGATTGGAAACTTAATAATTGATTATCTTATAAGTGATTTCTTTAATAGCAACATTATTTCAAGAGTTGTCGAATGACTCATAGATGGTTAATGTAACATATAAAGTTGTTACAACATTAATTCCCGCTGGATCATTGTAATCGCAATATGGTAGGTTGTTGATGCCCAAATTAACCATTGCATAAAGACACATATATCACTGTGCAAATAATCAAATAACTCGTAATATATACTGAGTTATCTTGAAATTAATAAAATTGTTGCCATACTATGTATTTTATCAATGTTAGTCATTATTTTGGAGTGCACTGGATAACATCAAATATACAATTCGTAAATATATGGATGTAAAATAAATGTTTCCAGTTAGATGGTATCTGACATGGATTACTATGTAATCCACATAGTCCAATAATATTATATATCGTTTAGAAATTGACACTGTAGATGCATCATTATAAGAAATGCCACCAACAATTAGTGTATGGTAGTACACTGGAGGTATACACATTATGTTGTTGTTAATGATGATAGTTGATAATTTCGTTACATGTTGATCATTATAATTTGGAATACCATTGCACATATCGTTTTAAACAAAACAAAATTAAGTGCAATATTTATGATATTATGTGTGACGGTTACAATGACATGCTCACAATGTACAACACATCAATACGGCATACAAGAGCATCCCATTGTCATTTTCAAACGACTAAATGTAACGTCGTACATAAACCTTGCATATAAGTGCATGGGATGTGATGCTTAAAGAAAATTAAATCCATGCAATTCCATACCCATTATTATTGCTGGAAACATAAGCATAGTCATGTTTCTGTATGCAATAATTGATTGTTCATGTCAACAATTAATCGATGAAATTTCGGTGGACACCTTATATATGTTATATCAAGTCATAGGGAAATAACCACCTTTGTTTATTATCTATGTCACTCGAGCGATTCAGTTGTGCCCCTTCAGAGTTGCGTCGAACCAATGTGCAGAAAAAAATCCCCCAATATTGGCAACAGAAACCTGCACATACACATAATGAACATGAAGGCATAACACTGCTTGTATTAATAAAAATAGAAAAGGTCACTTTTATAATTTAAACCGAGGGGAATACGGGCATCTAATTGCAAAATCCACAATTTTTCCCTATTGTGAAGGGGCCTCTCCCAATTACCCCCTCGCTGTGGCTATCCTGATTTTTTTTTAAGGGATGTGTGGTATGACCTATATAGTATTTTTCACAACTTGAAGATGTAGCCATATAAAGTGTGAAGTATTACAGTTTATGTAGGATTTTTTTTTTTGTAACTTCTGTTGTGATATTTTTTGAAAACCGTTGTTGTTTCAACATACCACATCTGTTGCAACCACATTTATACTCGCATTTATAAATACCCTAATATGTTAGCCAAGTAGGTGTTGGTTTAACTGTATCAGAGAAAGTGCTTGGTGATACGCTAACCGTTTTTCTCGGTACAACCCTCCAACCTGAACTAAGAATTTTTGACAAGATATCTGGATAAAGAATAGTGATATTCTTTATCAAAATCTCCTTGATACTGGTAAATTGTGCTAAATGGAGTAGGAGAAGTGGGTAACTGAGACTTATGACTATCCACATCTTTCTCCTTGTATAAAAGGGACTGTCTGTCTCTCCTTTGGCCGATGTTTATGGCCCTATTAATCATCCAGTTTTTGTAACCTCTATTCTTTAAACGTGCTGTCATGATTTCTGTCTCCCTCCTGAAGTCTTCTTCTCTAGAGCAATTACTTTTCGCTCGACTAAGTTCCCCCAGACTACGTTCTCCCACTGGAAGATTTTTTTATGTTGTGTGTGGGGTGACAGCTGTCTGTATGTAAGATGGAGTTCCCACTTATGGGCTGTCTGTATGTAAGATGGAGTTCCAACTTATGGGCTTGCGGAATAATGTTGAGTTGATTCTACTAGTTGTTCTGCATCCTTTCAGATGTAAATATAAATAGAATCATCATATATTTCCATGGTGAAGCTTACGTTGTATGTGTTATTCTGAAATATTTCCAAAAAATCTTGTGGATTGGGTACGGGAGACACCACAGACAAGATGGTCCAAATAAGGACCATATCGTCTATGTATCTCCCGTACCATTGAATGTAACAGGTTAAATGATTACTATCCACATATACAAACTCCTCTTCCAATTTCTGCATGTAGAGATTAGCCAATGAAGGCGAAATGTCGCCTCCATTGGACACCCACATAATTGGATGTAAAAATTTCCAATGAAAGTGAAATAATTGCTCCTCAACAAATACCGCAAGCACATAATCAAAAACTCCTTCACAGACTATAATACACCAAATAGTCAAGCCGAGAGACGCCAAAAAATGCCTTAACAAAGCAAGAACTAAACAAATAAACTTCAAATTCAGTAAAACAAACATCCTTTAATGAAATCCAAAGTTTAAGAAATAATTCCAAAGAAATCATCTGGCGTGAGTCAGTGAAATTCCTCCAAACAGCTGGAGAAAAAATGATACACTGAACAACTGCTTGGACAAACCAGAACGGCTCAAACATCCACTAGCTAACATTTCACAAAATAAAAAAGCACAGTCCACTGTATTGTTAATAATCCTAAAGTTATTGGGAATACAAAAATTAGACCAGTCCTGCCATGCGGCTGCATAAGCAGCCCACGTTGAAGGATCTAGGGAGTTCCTGACAAAGGTATACACTAGTTCAGGTTCAGTTCAGCACCCACACCTCGGAAGGGACTGCCATCCTGTGCAGATTTGCTGTAGGGCAAAATGCTCGAAAATGCTGCCGAGAAAGGAAAATGGCAGGATTGTCGGTCAAATCGGCATCCACAACAGCTTTGAGCCATAAATTTAAACGTAAACATTTCAGGACCAAATAACAAAGAAGCCTATTCACTGGTTCCAATGTAGAAAAACAAAGTGTGTTAAGCACCAAAATCTGTCGCAGGCGAAAGAAATTGTAGCAATACCCGTTTGTTAGTGAAATATGAACTCCAAATCTCAGCCCATACTATCACTACCAGCAGATCCACACTCACAGTACTGAATCCATAACTAGCCTCCCTAGGTGATCTAGGCCACGGAGAACACACCACTCATCACCAAAAACAATCCCAAAACTCATAGACGAATCGACATGCCAAAACAAACCATAAACCATCACCGACGAAAACGGAGACTGCATTCAGCAAATCCCGTTAAAATAGTGTTAAAAGTTTGACCAAATCAACAGGTCCCCATTCAAGGGGCTAGTGACCTGTATATTAGACCTCGTGGATGACACCCCTTTCGTAGCGTCATACAAATGCCGAAGGAAAGGGTGGCCCATAGGGATGATACAAAGAGCGAAATTGAGGCTCCCCAATAAAGATTGGGACTCCTTTAATGTGACTTTCTCCCTAGATAGCATAGAAGCCACCAATGCTTTCAATTTGCCTATCTTTTCTTCCGACAAACTAAACTCCATACAGGCATCATCAATGGTAATGCCCAAATATTCAAGGTGGCGGCACGGCCTCACCGTTTTCTCCGGAACAAATGGCTCTCCAAAAATGTCCCATAAGGTCAATAAAATGGGACAGCAGGGAGGAGCAGTCAGATGTACTGTCCCGACCAGCAAACTAACAACCGTCAAGGTAATGAAGTACTCTGCCAAGAGGGCAAACATAACCATAACAAACTTTCATCCATACGCTAAGTGTTTGTGTGTGAAAATTAGGATGCTTCCCAATGAGATGTTTCATTTCTAGAGGATAGCAGGAGGTACCGCAGGGGGAGGTGGGATAGGCTTTCTTCTGTCTCCAATCAATGTTTGTCTTAGCGGCTTCCAATCCAATATACCGTACCAGACAGGCTACTTAGTAGCATTTTTTTGATAATATTTGGGGCACCCATCCCGCCCTTCCCCTTAGCCTCTAGAGTCCTAACACTACCTATGCGAGGTTTTATTTTATGCCAAATATGCAAAGAACATTGACTTGATTTTGGAAATGGAAGTTGTAGGGAATGGAATGAGTAGAAACTGGAACATATATAGAAATTTAGGTAGTATCAGGTTCTTTTAAGAGATTTTTCCTTCCCATCCATAACAGGTATGGATCTCACCATGAGCGAATGGTGGCAGTTCTGGACCCTAAGGCTGGCTTCAGACTTGCGTTCCCCTCCGCAGCGTCTTGCGGAGGGGGAACGCAAGCAGAGCGCATACACCGCAAGTCCCTATGTTTAACATGGGAACGCGGGTGTATGTGCTCGCGTGCAGATTGCCGTGCGCACCTCGTCCACAGCCATTGACCGCCATGTATGCAAGATGCTGCGGAGGGGAACGCAAGTGTGAAGGCTTAGAGGGGATAACTGTTTTGGTTGAAGAGCTTTCTATTTGTTTTACCTAAATTAATGTCCAAGTAGTTTATATGTTTTTGAAGCCATGTGAAGGGATTCGCAGCTCTGAGTTTAGGCACAGTGCCCACTGGCATGTTCAGACACAATGCTTCGGACGTCGATGCATTCACTTTAAAGTTGGAAAGGCTGCCATTGTCACTTAGAATTTTTATTAAATCTGGGATACCCCTACGAGGCCGAGTCATCAGTACAATAAGGTTATCAGCGAAAGCCGCTGTCTTGTGGTGTGCATTACCAATTTGGATTTTCTCAACCTCCCGGCACTGCTGAATGGCCTACAGCAGGGGCTCCATTATGAGTACTAATACTAAGGGTGGAAGCGGGCAACCCTACCTTGTACTTTTCTTAATAGAGAACGAGTTTGTCAATGAGGCATTGATTCTAATACGGGCCGAGGGAACGCGTACATCCATATTATAGCCAATATTAGTTGCAGTGGGAATTTGAATTTAGAAAGTTTCTTCTAAAAAGGTCCAGTCCACCCTGTCAAAAGGTTTTTCGGCGTTGGTCCCCAGTAGAACTAGTGGGAGTATACTTTATAGCATGCTGCATAAAATGTAAGATCTTATAAGCATTATCCCTCCCCTCTCTTCACCTCAAAAAATTTGGCTTGAAGAGACCACTTTTGGCTGGACTTCGGCCAATCTTTTTGCTAGCATACCCGCATGTAGCTTAAGGTCGACATTCAGTAGTGATATCAGCCAGTAAGCAGGTGTGGGAGTACTATCGAGGGAAAGTGTTTGTAGTAGGAAGCTGGGAACCAGTCTAGTCCAGGTGGTTTCCCCTTTGAATACATTGACATGGTAGACCGGAGTTCGCTTATGTGAAGGATTTATCTAATTAACATTGCTCAGGTTCTGTCAATTTTGGGAGGCTCAAGCTTTCCGGGTAAGTTCTAATATCTTGTTTCCTCTGAGTTCTCCCATGGTCCGGCTCATCAAGTCTTAAAAGGCCCAGGTCCTTAAAAAATC
The DNA here is from genome assembly GCA_033576535.1 of Allobates femoralis. NCBI lineage: Eukaryota > Metazoa > Chordata > Amphibia > Anura > Aromobatidae > Allobates > Allobates femoralis. The sequence goes on along the minus strand of JARQOC010000044.1, from coordinate 130,563 downwards.
TTGATCATCCATTACTTCCTCTGTACCCTCCTCCTCTGAGGTTCTTCTTCAGCCTAATTAGTTGTAATTCTCTCCAGAAACATTTGGAGTTTTCATTGCGGTTCAGAAAGAAGGCTCCAATTCTGCCGGTGGAGCAGGCAGATCATCCAGGACTTCCTCTTTCACCCTCCTCCTCCTCCGAGACTCTTTTTTTAGTTTCTTTCGTTATAATTCTCTTGTTCAGCCTCATTAGTTTATAATTTTCATCATGTTAGTTTTTCCAGTAACATTTGGGGTTTTCATTGCCGTTCAGAGAGAAGACTCCAATTCTGCCAGTAGAGCAGGCAGATCATCCTCAGCTGGGAGAGGAGACAGATCATCCAGCATGTTCTCTGTCACCTTCATCCTCTTTCTCTGAGGCTTTTTTCTTCAGCTTTATTGGTTACTAGCTGGGTGCCCGATGCACATGCATCGGGATTCTAGAAGAGCGAGTCTCTGACTCGCAATGGCCGCTGCGCGGCCAATGCTTCGGGCGTATCCACATGACCACGCTGACTCGTAGCGCGAGCGGACTCAGAAGGGGCAAAAAACCCATTCGTGATTATATAATAGATAATTCTCTTCCTGTTAGACTTTCCAGAAACATTTGGAGTTTTATTTGCTTTTCAAAGAGGAGTCTCCAATTTTGCCGGTGGAGCAGACAGATCATCCTCAGCCAGGAGATGAGGCATATCATCCAGACCTTCCTCTTTCACCCTCATACTCCTTGGAGGTTGCTCTGGTCCAGTTTCAGAAGTCACGCTCTTTCAAGCCTGATTTTGCAGAAACCGATCGTTGGAAACAAAATGGCTCAATTGCCACTTCAAACTTATAGTTGGGCCTTTCTTTTCCCAGGAGCCGCCTACTTCTTCTAGGCAGGGGCATATTACACTTTAACTATGACTGTGGTCTCTTTCCGCGGAAACATTTGGAGTTTTATTTGCGATTTGGAGAGGAGGCTCCAATTCCGCTGGTGGAGCAGGCAGATCATCCTCTTTTGGGAGAGGAGGTAGATCATTTAGGACTTCTTCAGTCAACCTCATACTCCTTGGAGGTTGCTTTCGTCCAGGGTCAGAAGTGACACTCTATCAAGCCAATTTTGCAGAAATCGATCGTCGGAAAAAAAAACTGCCAAATTGCCTCTTCAAACTTGTAGTTGGTCCTTCCTATTCCCAGAAGCCTCTTCTTCTAGGCAGGGACCTGTCAGTCTCCATGACTGTGGTCTCTTCCCGCGAAAGCATTTAGAGTTTTCTTTGCGATTTGGAGAGGAGGCTCCAATTCTGCTGGTGGAGCAGGCAGATCATCCTCTTCCGGTAGAAAAGGCAGATCATCCAGGACTTTATCTTTCAGCTTCATCCTCCTCTGAGGGTCTCCTTCAGCCCTATTAGTTATAATTCTTTTTCACTTGCGGTTCAGAGAGGAGGCTCCAATTTTGCCTTTGGAGCAAGTAGATCATCCGGGAGAGGCAGATCACCCAGGACTTCCTCTGTCAGCCTTATCCTCCTTCTCTGAGGCTTTTCTTCAGCATCATTAGTTATAATTCTCTTCTGCTTAGAATTATAAGAAACATTTGGAGTTTTCTTTGTGGTTCAGAGAGGAGGCTCCAATTCTACCGGTGGAGCAGGCAGATCATCCTCAGCCAGGAGATGAAGCATATCATTCAGACCTTCCTCTTTCACCCTCATACTCCTTGGAGGTTGCTCTGGTCCAGTTTCAGAAGTGACACTCTTTCAAGGTCGATTTTGAAGAATCTGATCGTCGGAAGCAAAATGGCTGAATTGCCACTTCATACTTATAGTTGGTCTTTTCTTTTCCCAGGAGTCTCCTACTTCTTCTAGGCAGGGGCATATTGCTCTTTAACTATGACTGTGGTCTCTTCCCGTGGAAACATTTGGAGTTTTCTTTGCGATTCGGGGAGGAGGCTCCAATTCTATCGGTGGAGCAGGCAGATCATCCTCATCTGGGAGAGGAGACAGATCATCCAGTATTTTCTCTGTCACCTTCATCCTCCTTCTCTGAGGCTTTTCCTCAGCTTCATTGGTTATAATTCTCTTCCTGTTAGACTTTCCAGAAACATTTGGAGTTTTATTCGCGTTTCAAAGAGGAGTCTCCTATTTTGCCGGTGGAGCAGACAGATCATCCTCAGCCAGGAGATGAGGCATATCATCCAGACCTTCCTCTTTCACCCACATACTCCTTGGAGGTTGCTCTCGTCCAGTCTCAGAAGTGACACTCTTTCAAGCCCGAGTTTGCAGACACCGATCGTTGGAAACAAAATGGCTGAATTGCCACTTATAGTTGGTCTTCTCTTTTCCTAGGAGCCGCCGACTTCTTCCAGGTGGGGGCATATTGCTCTTTAACTATGACTGTGGTCTCTTCCCGCGGAAACATTTGGAATTTTCTTTGTGGTTCAGAGAGGAGGCTCCAATTCTACCGGTGGAGCAGGCAGATCATCCTCAGCTGGGAGAGGAGACAGATCATCCAGCATGTTCTCTATCACCTTCATCCTCCTTATCTGAGGCTTTTCTTCAGCTTCATTGGTTATAATTCTCTTCCTGGTCTCCTATTTTGCCGGTGGAGCAGGCATATCATCCAGACCTTCCTCTTTCACCCTCATACTCCTTGGAGGTTGCTCTCGTCCAGTCTCAGAAGTGACACTCTTTCAAGCCCGATTTTGAGAAACCGATCGTTGGAAACAAAATGGCTGAATTGCCACTTACTTATAGTTGGTCTTTTCTTTTCCTAGGAGCCGCTGACTTCTTCTAGGCGGGGGCATATTGCTCTTTAACTATGACTGTGGTCTCTTCCCGCGGAAACATTTGGAGTTTTCTTTGCGATTCGGAGAGGAGGCTCCAATTCGGTGGAGCAGGCAGATCATCCTCATCTGGGAGAGGAGACAGATCATCCAGTATTTTCTCTATCACCTTCATCCTCCTTCTCTGAGGCTTTTCCTCAGCTTCATTGGTTATAATTCTCTTCCTGTTAGACTTTCCGGAAACATTTGGAGTTTTATTTGCATTTCAAAGAGGAGTCTCCTATTTTGCCGGTGGAGCAGGCATATCATCCAGACCTTCCTCTTTCACCCTCATACTTCTTGGAGGTTGCTCTCGTCCAGTCTCAGAAGTCACGCTCTTTCAAGCCCGATTTTGCAGAAACCGATCGTTGGAAACAAAATGGCTGAATTGCCACTTCAAACTTATAGTTGGTCCTTTCTTTTTTCAGGAGCCGCCTACTTCTTCTAGGCAGGGGCATATTACACTTTAACCATGACTGTGGTCTCTTTCCGCGGAAACATTTGGAGTTTTATTTGCGATTGGAGAGGAGGCTCCAATTCCGCTGATGGAGCAGGCAGATCATCCTCTTTTGGGAGAGGAGGTAGATAATTTAGGACTTCTTCAGTCAACTTCATACTCCTTGGAGGTTGCTTTCGTCCAGGGTCAGAAGTGACACTCTATCAAGCCCGATTTTCCAGAAATCGACCGATATTGCTCCTTAACTATGACTGTGGTCTCTTCCCGCGGAAACATTTGGAATTTTCTTTGTGGTTCAGAGAGGAGGCTCCAATTCTACCGGTGGAGCAGGCAGATCATCCTCATCTGGGAGAGGAGACAGATCATCCAGACCTTCCTCTTTCACCCACATACTCCTTGGAGGTTGCTCTCGTCCAGTCTCAGAAGTGACACTCTTTCAAGCCCGATTTTGCAGAAACCGATCTTTGGAAACAAAATGGCTGAATTGCCACTTACCGTATTTTCCGCTTTTTAAGACGCACTTTCATTTCCCCCAAATTGGGGGGGAAGTGGGGGTGCGTTTTACAAAGCAGACAGTGAAAAAATGGGGTGAAAAGTTTAAAAAAAACTTTTCTTACCCAGTGGCTGGCGGCGGCTGCGGGGGAGACTTGTAGCAGGCATGGTTCCGGTGGGGCAATGCAGCTGGCCTGGTGGTCGGAGGTATGGGGGTGGCACTCTTGATGACCGGTGCGGCGGCAGCGCCATTGTACAGGCCGGCGCCATTGCAAAATCCGGGCGCCGGTGACGTGTTTCCGGTTTGCAATACAAGTTTCCCGTTAGCAGAGGGAAACTTGCATTGCGCGCCTGTGTCTGCCACACAGGACTTCAAGAAAATGGCCGCGGCGCATGCGCAGACTGCGATCCCCGGCCATTTCTAGACACTAGAGCATGCATTGCCAGACCGGCAATGCATGCTGGGAAATAATAATGGCGGCGCCCACCGGAGACCGGCGCCACACCCCCACAGCTCCTGCCTTGGCCCCCAACCTCCGTGGCCCACCAGAGACCGGCGCAACACCCCCACAGCTCCTGCCTTGGCCCCCAACCTCCGTGGCCCACCAGAGACCGGCGCGACACCCCCGCAGCTCCTGTCTTGGCCCCCAACCTCCGTGGCTCCCTCGGTAAGACTTGGGGGGGCTATGCACCAGGATGTATGTCCCCCATTCTGGGACATACGGTATATCAGGAGGGCTATTAACCAGGAGGGGGAATGGAAACCAGGATGGGGGCATATATATCAGTAAGGAGCATATATACCAGGCTGGGAGCATGGATACCAGGAGGGGGCACATATACCAGGATGGGGACATGGATACAAGGAGGAAGACCATATTACCAGGATGGGGGCATGGATACAAGGATTGGGACCATATATCAGGATGGAGGCATGCATATCAGGAGGGGGCACATATACCAGAATGGAGACAAATATACCAGGATAGGGGACATATAAACTGATTGTAAGACAAACACTGGCATTATAGGACGGACCCCATTTTACTTTAAAAATTATTTTTTTTCTCTTTTCATTCACCAAATTTGGGGGTGCGTCTTATAATCAGGTGCGTCTTATAAAGCAAAAATACGGTACTTATAGTTTGTCTTTTCTTTTCCTAGGAGCTGCCGACTTCTTCTAGGCGGGGGCATATTGCTCTTTAACTATGACTGTGGTCTCTTCCCGCGGAAACATTTGGAATTTTCTTTGTGGTTCAGAGAGGAGGCTCCAATTCTACCGGTGGAGCAGGCAGATCATCCTCATCTGGGAGAGGAGACAGATCATCCAGTATTTTCTCTGTCACCTTCATCCTCCTTATCTGAGGCTTTTCTTCAGCTTCATCATTGGTTATAATTCTCTTCCTGTTAGACTTTCCAGAAACATTTGGAGTTTTATTTGCGTTTCAAATTGGAGTCTCCTATTTTGCCGGTGGAGCAGGCATATCATCCAGACCTTCCTCTTTCACCCTCATACTCCTTGGAGGTTGCACTCGTCCAGTCTCAGAAGTCACGCTCTTTCAAGCCCGATTTTGCAGAAACCGATCGTTGGAAACAAAATGGCTGAATTGCCACTTCAAACTTATAGTTGGTCCTTTCTTTTTTCAGGAGCCGCCTACTTCTTCTAGGCAGGGGCATATTACACTTTAACCATGACTGTGGTCTCTTTCCGCGGAAACATTTGGAGTTTTATTTGCGATTCGGAGAGGAGGCTCCAATTCCGCTGATGGAGCAGGCAGATCATCCTCTTTTGGGAGAGGAGGTAGATAATTTAGGACTTCTTCAGTCAACTTCATACTCCTTGGAGGTTGCTTTCGTCCAGGGTCAGAAGTGACACTCTATCAAGCCAATTTTGCAGAAATCGATCGTCAGTCTCCATGACTGTGGTCTCTTCCCGCGAAAGCATTTAGAGTTTTCTTTGCGATTTGGAGAGGTGGCTCCAATTCTGCTGGTGGAGCAGGCAGATCACCCTCTTCCGGTAGAAAAGGCAGATCATCCAGGACTTTATCTTTCAGCTTCATCCTCCTCAGAGGGTCTCCTTCAGCCTTATTAGTTGTAATTCTTTTTCACTTTCGGTTCAGAGAGGAGGCTCCAATTTTGCCTTTGGAGCAAGTAGATCATCCGGGAGAAGAGGCAGATCACCCAGGACTTCCTCTGTCACCTTATCCTCTTTCTCTGAGGCTTTTCTTCAGCATCATTATAATTCTCTTCTGCTTAGACTTTTCAGAAACATTTGGAGTTTTATTTGCGTTTCAAAGAGGAGTCTCCAATTTTGCCTGTGGAGCAGACAGATTATCCTCACCAGGAGATGAAGCATATCATTCAGACCTTCTTCTTTCACTCTCATACTCCTTAGAGGTTGCTCTGGTTCAGTTTCAGAAGTGACACACTTTCAAGGTCGATTTTGAAGAATCCGATCATCAGAAACAAAATGGCTGAATTGTCACTTCATACTTATAGTTGTTCCTTTCTTTTCCCAGGAGCTGCCTACTTCTTCTAGGCTGGGGCATATTGCTCTTTAACTATGACTGTGGTCTCGTCCCGCGGAAACATTTGGATTTTTCTTTGCGATTCGAAGAGGAGGCTCCAATTTTGCCGGTGGAGCAGGCAGATCATCGTCATCCGGGAGAAGAGGCAGATCACCCAGGACTTCCTCTGTCAGCCTTATCCTCCTTCTCTGAGGCTTTTCTTCAGCCTCATGAGTTATAATTCTGTTCTGCTTAGAATTTTCAGAAACATGTAGTTTTCTTTGCGGTTCAGAGAAGGAGGCTCCAATTCTACCGGTGGAGCAGGCAGATCATCCAGTATTTTCTCTGTCACCTTCATCCTCCTCCTCTCAAGCTTTTCTTAAGCTTGATTAGATAAAATTCTTTTCCGCTTAGGGTGCTTTCACATAATGTTTTTTTTCCTATCCGTGGTATCCTACTTTTTGTTTTACCGCACGGACAGGAAAGGACACCACAGTGGGTGACCTATTCTGTGTCCGGGTCTGTGATTGTCACGGATCCCGACACAGCGGGGCACTTTCACTTCTGCGATGTATAATATACATTGAAGAAGTGACATTTAGTAAAAAGAAACAGTTAAAAATAAAAAATCACTATGCTCACAAATCCTGATCTACCGCTGCCTCCCAGCAAGGTCCGGGTACTTAGGACCTGTGGTGACATCACAAGCCGATCAGCTGATCGGGTCACATGACCGCAGTTACTCCAGCCCTTACTTTACCCTGATGTAACATGTTCACCCCTTGGCTTATGTGACCCCAAGTGTTCCTACCCATATGTCACCATGTGTCCAACATGTAATAACACGTGTAAGTGCAATGTTCCAAATGTCAGTGTTTCGGCTCGGATGAAGTTTCAATATGCTAATGTTTTAGAGAAATGTAGCCACCTAAAATCCCTGCCTGCATGGGTCCTCAACCTCACAGGTCCTGTGTCATATCTGACCCTGTACCCATTTTCACATGTGCTGGGCTTAACGGTTGATTTGCTTTTTTCCCTCTTTTGTAGCCTGGCACATGGTATTTTGGCCTTTCCTTTTGCCTCAAACTGTGTGTGAGCTGTCTTAATTGTTGTAGTTACCGTTTATGTTATATATTCCTAATTGGGTTATCCATCTATTCTTAAAGTGCACCAAGTCAGGTAAAAAATCCCGATAAAAACCACAAGAAAACAAATAAGATGCTGATACAGTTGTGTGTCATGATGCTGTTTGTTTAAATCATGCACACGTCACTCACATATCTGTGCAGACTCTGGTCACCGATGTCAGCTTGCATATAAATCAAGGACACATTGTACCGTTTTTTCTTGTGTGTTTACCTAAAGGCTTAATGTGTTTATGATTTCACTGCAAACACACATCCGGGAACAATGTGGGTACAGATATCAGTGTGTGTGACGTGACCATAACTGTGTACGCACAGGCCACAAACATTTTCAATCTCTCCACAGACCCAAGTCCAGACAACGGCCCCAACTAGCAGACCAACAAGTGCCAGGAGAACTAACCCAGCAGCTGACGAGGTGGGTCATGTGATGTTAAACGTGTTCACCACGCAAGCACTAAGGGTGTACTGGCCTCTGCATGTGGCCAAAGTGGCTGAGTGGTCCATTGGCACCTTTTTTTTCTGTTTGGTTTGTGTATGGCCTCTTGAGCCAATGCAGACATGTAATGTGTGTGTGACTTTAATGTGTATTGAATATGGATATGTCCCATTAATGTAGGTCTCAGGACCAAGTGCAGGGACTCACTGCAAGGGCCACTCACAAAAACACAGGGTTGACAATGACTTACTAATCAAGCTGATGCAGCACCATGAGGCGATGTGGGACCCGTCACATCCCGACCATGCAGATGTCATCAAGCGACGACAGGCATGGGCGCGCATGTACCCGGAGTTGTACCCGGACTACCCTGATCTGAGCCGTGAGGAGCAGCAAAACCTAGATTGGTGGACTTAACACAAGCTAAAATACACTCATGTCACCGTACATCTTGAAACACTCCTGTGCATTGGACATGGTCTGCAGTGTAATGTGTTTTCTTTGTCTCGTGGTCTTATGTAGCGCAGAAGATCCAAAAACGATGGAGGACAATTAAAGTATCAGAGAGCAGCGTCAAATGGCACTCTATTGCAATGGCTCAGGGGCCACGCCAACGCACACATATATACATTTACACATGTTTGGCTTCCTCCAGCTCATTATTGAGGAGAGACCGTACGTGTGGTTTGTTTATAGTGCTCATGTGTAGATGAGGAGGACTGTTCATAAATGTATGTTTTGTGTTGTACCCATAAGACTTACTGCAATACGCCGGAGCTTCGAATTGATGAACTTCACAGCAGTGGTGAGGCCGCTATCCATGTGGAGGGGCGTGATGTGAGGGAACCTACAGACACCCCCATTATAGAACCAACACCAGCACCCACAATCACTGTACTGCCTAATGTTGAAAGTACATTGCCATCTGTGCCAGTGACCCGGCCTCATACTCGCCGCCGCAACTCCCCCCAAGCCCCAGAGCAAGATGGCCTTCTCCTGGATGCAGTCCATCGACTCCAGGAGAGCATGAGCCATACACAAGCGATGGTATGCCCGGCAGTTGGAGGGGTCTAGGCCCCAGGCCGCACCTCTGGAGTTATGCGACTGGGACCATTTCATGTTGGCGTTTGTGCCCGACCTTAAAACATTAGACGTTACCGAAAGGGCTGCATTTAGAGTGGAGATGGCCCAATTGGTCACAAAATTCCCATTCAGTTCTCGGTTGTGATGGCTGAGGAGGGTGGAGATGCGTAATGATGTTCCATTTTTTATTTATTTTTGTTAAAAAAGAATTCTCATTTTGAGGTAAATGTACCCATAGCAGCAGATATGGCCTTTGTTAGTTCGTGGACTTATTCCCACTGTATGCTGTGTCTTCAACATTACAGATTTATTTTGCCAAGTGTGTTTGTTTGGTATCCCTTATCCATATTTGTGTGTTGATGATGTGATGAGGAGGATGTTCATCTCATGGTGTTGAGTTCTATTGCCCCCGACATGGCAATGGGTTGTTTTTCTTCCACCTTATGGGGCTGTGCCGCACGTCAGTATTGTTTTCCCAAACACTGCAGCACATGACGTTGTAGCGATATTGACGTCTGTGCCAGGTTGAATGTAGCGTACAAAACTGGCTGGTTAATGGTGTGAATGTTTTTGAACAAGTAACAAAAGCTACTGTTGGTTAGCTGGTGGCCACGCAGCCTTGTGGCAACTGACCCCGGGAGAGGAACAAGAAGCCAGCACCTGTCAGCTAGCACAGCCAGCTGGAAGCCATGGCAGTTTGCCGCAAATTAAGGGCCGCACATTGCTTAATTACACGCTTGTGTACCATGGTTAACAATGTGCTGCGGTAAGCGGCAGGTAAGCGCTTACTGTAGAAGAGTGGTAAACATGATAAACGGGGGTTACTAGGGGCGCACACACCCCTAGTTACCCAATGTGTATCATGTTTAACAGACTGTTGCCGCTCACCACAGCAGGCTGCTAAGCAGGAGCTGGATATTATGGAACGAGTGTTTCAACGATGTCACTGGTGAATGCTCGCTGTTGAGTCTGTCTGTTTGACAGCTCACCAGTGACTGCATACAGACTTTGCATCGATTCCGGACAGGTCTGATTGCTGGCTGGGATCGCTGTGACGTTTGATGGTGTGAAATGGCACATAAACATTATTATAGGTATGAACCACCCTCTTGGACACTCACACATCATACGTGTCGCATAGGTGCACATTACCATTTTCGAAGAGGCCAACACAGGTTGAGATACCTTTAAAGTCTAACACACACACACATTACTGTCAGACTTAAGGTATTTAAAGGCAATGTGTCACATCAGAAAAATTCTGAAAAATGTATTTAAACAGAACCACAGCCGGGCACAACTCAAACACATACCCATGTAGGCTCCAGACAAAAACAAGTCATTACACATGACCAGACAAATGATGTGACTGGCCAACTGGCGACATAAAATAATCTGCAAATTCGTTACGGACTTCCATAGTTGATGTTGGAGACCGAATACTGTGTTACAGCATACCTACAAGGTGACATTCCCAGTCAGATGGGTCCAATACTTCTGGATCGTTAAGAGAAACATAATTGTGTAAGCAGACACACGCTTTAACTACGCTGTCTGCATTACGTGGTATTAAGTGAATGGTTGATGAGAGAACACGCCATTGTGCAGTCAAAATGCCAAAGGCGTACTAAGATGCATGTTAAAATTACGACATGTTGTGGTGAGATCGCGGCTGGCGTACGGCTTTATGAGATTTATGTGCATCTGAAATGCCTCATCGCCAATAGGGACGTGTGGGACGGTCATGTCAGTGGTGCCAGGCAAATTTGATGGCCCTTTATGTAAGGCTTTTCCCATGTTGCTGGCCTTGAAAACCTGCGCATCGTTGGATCTTCCGTAGGCGCCAATGTCTACCGCAACAAAACGGGCATGCATGTTGGCTATGGCCACAAGGACTATAGAGTGGAAACGCTTGTAATTGAAATACAAGGAGTCACCGTTCGGCGGCTTACAAATGCGGATTTTTTTTACCATCTACAGCATCTCACCATTTGGAAACTTGGCAAATTCATAAAAATATTGTGCATTCTGCCGCCAGATATCCTCCGTGGGTGCAGCCATCACGATCGGCTTCACTGTCGCCCACAAACCTCACACGTCTCAGGCACTATTCCAGCAATAGTCGACTGGCCAATGCGAAATTGAAAGTGTAAGGATGCATAAGTCTCACCGGTGGCCAAGTACCTGCAACAACAATGAAGACAACATTAGTCACACACACACACACAAATGACCAGGGGCAGCCTGGCCCAGGGGGCAGAGGACCAGATGCCCCGAAGGCCAGTGCTCAAGCAACAGTTTGTCGGGCACTCAGCATATAGGCTACGGTCACACAGGAACCATTGTAATTTGGAAAAAAAAATAACCACTACACAGGCTGCGTGCAGGGATAACACTGGCTCGAGCAACATGCTGAGTTTACTGGTTACCTGCAACACAGGGTGTTATTAGGGGCACTGTTATCCCTGCACACAGCCTGTGTTGGGGCTGCATGACAGGCCAAACTTTCTACGTTTTCTACGGACAACACTGGAAAATTTGCAGTGTGCTAATGTGACCCTACAAAAATACATACTCTCATGGGCCACGATTGTGTGCATGGCCCCCAGGGCACAATTTACAAGGAACATTATGATTATGACATGATGTGGCAAAAAACAGCATAAAACATATATATATGGTGTGGGTACATAATAGCCACAAACAGCCCAGCAACACCTACCTCAGTGTGACGATGAGGCACTCTGCAGGTGATTTGGCCTTCCACCAACGAGTGTCCTGCCGAGTGAGATCTCCACTCACAAGCTCCAGGAGGGCATCAAAGGTTGGAATTGACATGCGGAGGTATATATGAAACTTTGGTGAAAAGCTACGCAGTTGATTATAGAGTTCATGGAAGGCTCCATGGTGAGGTTGCAACAGATTACCTTCATGCACCCACAATCAACTCTGTCGCTAACGTCTCGGCTGGCGACATCTGATAATGAGGTATTCAATCTCAAATAATATGAAAGCCTCCATGACAACTTGACAGCACACACAGCCAAAATGAGACACTAACTATCAGGTTGGCAAAGGGTAACACCCCCACTTTTTCACCCTTTTTATTGGGTGAGAGGTGTGTTTTAGTCATTATTAACGTACCAAATTTCCATGCCCCATCCAACAAATGGACCTATGCGAAAAGGCATGCATAAACGCATGCAATATATGTGACACTTGCGTTAACGCATCCGTTTTTTGGAAGACTCCCAGGGGTCAGATACACTTTGTAGACACATAAATACCACCCTAAAAAATGCATGCGTGGACTCGTGTTTTTTAAACCATCCCAAAAACATGCATGGAAGTGTGACTCTAGCCTTACACTGATTGTGTAAATATGTTGTGATTGTACACATTAAATTCATTTAGAAAACTTAGCCAAATGTGTCGTTCATGGTTATTGTGTGTGCCATCATACATGTGTTATCAGGAAATATCACTCCTTACTTTGTGTGTCTGCATTACAAATAATCCAGTAGCTACCATCAGATATATACGATATATGCGTCCAAAACAATGTCTAAACATGATATGGCCATGCCTGGCGAAGTACATTGTGTTTTAGATGATGGTGTGGGGCCTGATAGGAATATTGTCAAAGTAAACAACATCTTTAATTTGGGTTTCTCAGTTTTCTGTTTTGGCCCCATTTGCATGGGTACTTCACACACTGCAACCTTGCTAGTGATGACAGCTAATCGTTGCTTAAGGTTCAGGCCAATTTCACAGTCCTTGGCCAACCGCTGTTCAGCAATCATCGATGTGTGAGGCACATCAACATTAACTATCTGTGACCAATCCTGGCTGGTTCCGATGGTGCTCAGTGGATAATTAAGCATCTTAGGCGGCCTACATACATGATGTTTCCCCTCACTCCCACACAACGCTGCTTCCAGGCTGGTATGCAAGGTACACAGCAGCCAAATGAGTCCCTTGAAAAACGCTTTATCCCTTGGATACCTGCCTTCAAGCGGAAGAGGCTGGTAAGCGCGGTATACATTGTGTAGGTACACATTGGCTGCTGCCTAGATACACGCTGTCTAACATGGTTCTCAGACTGCTCCCCAAACTGTAGCATGAGTACAACATTGATGATGTAATAGTAAATCTAGAATTGAATATTTAATAATATGCTATGTGTCTGCAACCTACATGTCAGAGTCCAACATAAACGAAATACTTGGAATAAAAAATTAATTTTCGGAAAGCAGAAAGATGACACCCCGGCAACCCAGCGGTGCCCTCACACGCCGCGCCGACAGCGCATGTCAGAGGAACGCGGCCAGCGTTACTAAGCAACCCAGAACTACAGAGAGGTTAATGTTTATGCAGTAAGCTAATTAACCCTATTCACTGCATAATAATAACACTGAGCGCATATATGTGTCCAAAGGGAGCTGTCCTAACACTTAGTTATAACTCCACCTCTGCTAATAAGGACCCAATGGATATCGAACCTAGATTGAAAGGAACACCAAAAGTCCCCTCACATCGATCTCCCTGTGCCATAAATACAGCCCAATTTACTATACCCATATCAAATCGACCAGATTCTACTCTAGTCCTCTCAAATATCCAATTCATACCCCTATTGGAGTGAAGTCAGAATAACAATTTAGTCTACACGCCACTCATATATCCCTGAATATATACCCTTGAGCCTAAACAAATAATAATGGCCTATCCGTAAGTCAGGGGAGGAGGATTGGTTTTGAGGAGGAATGGGGGGGAACCAATCCAAAATAGAACCCCCAAGATTAAAACAACATAGTAAAACCATCAGATCCATAAGACGGTGTATGTCAATTAACACATGGGTACAATCATGCCGTATATCGTCCAAGTTTTTTTATAAACAAACTACCAAAAGAAAATCTAAATGTGTCAGGACAGCAGTCCTCTAAAGATTAAATTATAAAGTCCAAAATGCAGTTTCAGGAAAAGTAGGTTTCTGAGTCTCGGATGCTTCTCATACTTCATATGTTTGTGCGTCGTCTATATCAAAAAGCCGGATTCAGGAGCCAAATATCCAGACAGTACAGGATGTACTCAATCAATATTTATCTGGGGACAATAAGAGTGCAATTAAAACCAAAAAGTAAAAACATAATACCCTCACCACTAAAAACATCCAAACAAACCAAAGACCTACAGAAAGGAACTGAAACTGATCATCTCATTGAGACCGAGTGGGGCCACTGTATCAAGTGTGGAGATCCACCTGGTCTCCTTCCGCAGCAAGGTGCTCATAACATCACCACCCCGGGCCCCTAAGTACAACCTGTCTATTCCCCTAAAAACCAGACCCCTTGGATTGCAAGCATGGTACTGATAGAAATGTTTCGGAATAGCTTTCAGTTTTTCAACTTGGGCTTGCTCTGTCAACTTAGACGCCCCCTGATATCTCTCAAGTGTTCCTGGACTCCGACTTTCAGTGCCCTAGTGGTCATACCTATATAAATAAGTCCACACGGGCATGTGGCATGATAGACCACTGCCTCCGTGCTGCAGGTAATATGATGTACAATTTTGAAATTTTTTTTGACCACTAAAGTCACCAAAGTCCAGAGTCCTGGGTATATGCCCACAGACTGAGCACTTACCACGGAAAAGAACCCCACGGTGGGCCCCTACTGTTGAAGATGTATTGGCTACAAGGTGGTACATAATGGCTCCTAGTTAGTAAGTCTCTCAGATTGCTGGAGCGGCGCCAGGTGATTGAAGGGTGTTCAGGAAGGGATTTTGACAGATCCTTATCCGATAATAGGACATCCCAACATTTACTGAATGAGTCCCTTATAGCCCTCCAATGTACATTGAAAGTAGTAATAAACCTTACTGTACCCTCAGATTTTTTCTTACAGTGGCAATTGGCCGATAACAAGTTCACCCTCCCTTGCTCCGCAGCTCTCTGGTATCCACTCTGAATGGCATCCCGTGGGTATCCTCTCTGACTAAAGTTCTTCTCAAGAATTCCAGCCTGTTTCTCAAACGTCACATCATGAGAGCAAATTTTACGTGCCCTCAAAAATTGCCCGTAAGGTATCGATCTCTTCAGAGGCCCAGGATGGGCCGATGTAAAGTGTAGGAGAGAGTTTGTTGCAGTCTCCTTTCGAAAGATATCTGTCTTTAAGACACCCTCTGGAGATCTGCTGATTGCCAAGTCCAGAAAATTAATTTGAGATCTACTACATTTCCAAATTAGCTTAATATTGAGGTCGTTGTGGTTCAGATATTCCATAAAGGTCTCTAGCTGTAACGTGAAGCCTGCCAAATAAAAAGAATATCATCAATAAACCTTATCCAACTGATGACATGCTCATGACCAGGGGTTTCAAGGACCGTATCCCTCTCCCACAGCCCCAGGAAAAGGTTAGCATATGAGGGGGCGCAAGCCACCCCCATAGCTGTTCCCTGGAGCTGTAGGTAACATAGTAACATAGTTTTTAAGGTTGAAGGAAGACTTTAAGTCCATCTAGTTCAACCCATAGCCTAACATGTTGATCCAGAGGAAGGCACGGTCCTTAAAAAGAAAGAAATTGTGGCTCAGAAGAAATCGCAAGAGTTCCACTACAAATTTCCTCAGAGTCCCTTCCATATTGGACATGCTCAAAAAGAAATCGCCAGAAAGAATCCCCTGATCATGGCGAATGGATATATACAGGGACTCCACGTCACAGCTGACCAACCACATATCCTCATCTAATACAATCCCCTCCAGTCTCCTTAGCACATCGTTTGAATCTTGTGCATACGAGGGCAATGTTGTTACGCATGGCTTTAGGTAATGATCCACAAACTGGCATATTGGTTCACAAAGACACCCTATCCCTGAGACGATGGGTCGTCCCAGTGGGACTCGGAGGTCCTTGTGAACTTTGGGAAGGAGATAAAAGGTTGCCACAATTGGATGATCTGGGAGGAGGGAATCCCTCATCAAAGGTGTAATGGCATGAGTTTCCACCCCATCATCCTAGAGCGAGCACAGTTCCTCTTTAAATTTTAATAGAGGACTGTGTGGTAAACATCTATAGCAAGACGAGTTTAATTGTCTCAAGGCCTCCTTTTCGTATATTGACACCGGCCACACAACGACATTCCCGCCCTTGTCCGCTGGCTTTATAATAACATCGCTCAGATTTTTGAGAGATGTTAGAGCTTGCCTCTGTTTGAATACCAACAGGCGTTCTTGCTCTTTCTAAATCTTTTTTAACCAACTGCAAAAATATCCCAATCTGTGGGCAGTTGGACAAGGGCGGGAAATGTCTCGTGCGGCAGTGTAAATGTACAGGTACTGAGCTTTTTGCATAATCTAGATGCTCGGCGGCTAGAGCATCCAAATTGCTTAAAACTTCATCCTCATCCACCATATCAACACTACCTGGATTAAATTTATAGATTTTTTTTGTAAATCAGTTTGCGTCCGAAGAGTTCAAGATCTTTCACTAATGTGAAATGATCGTAATTCTCTGTCAGTGCAAACAATAACCCTCTCGACAGAACAAAAGTCTGGGATTCAGTAAGGGTATGCTCAGATAGGGTTAATTACCTTTAGCTTCTCTTTCTCAGGTATCTCCTTGTATTGTATCTTTGCGAGGGGTTCTTTCCTTGGACCCGTAATTCTGGTCTGGCTGAATCTGTGCCCGACATCTGCATGGATGCCCCCCCGCCCCGACCTCCTAAAAAATCGGCACATTCTCCTTCAGAGGCTGAGGAGAAACTGGTAATTGATGCAGATCGTGCTGCAACCTTATTCCCCGATTGCCACCGATATACGCGCTGTTGCTAAATTTTTTAGCTTTACCAGACTGGATGTTATAATTAGTGATGAGCGAGTACTAAAATGCTCGGGTGCTCGATGCTCGGGCCGAGCATCCCAAGATACTCATGTACTCGGCCCGAGCACCGAGCCCAATGTTATCCTATGGGAGACCCGAGTATTTTCATGAAATGACCGCCGGCAGCATGTAGAAACCCTAAAAATCTCACAAAAGTCTCAGAAGAGTGCTCAAATGACATGGCAACACCATGGAGAAGTCCCCTGTAAGCATTTCTCACTCAAAAGTCACAACTGTGAACAATGTTGTCCGAGTTTCACGCCAATTTTACGGAGTCACCAGAAAACCTTCCAAAATGACACCAAAATGAATATTCAGGGTGGAAATGTTAAGGGCACATACCCGATAGTGAGATACAGCTGGTGTATGTTATTTTTTGTGATTACATGAAAGATTTTACGTGAAAACATTGTGCGGCACTCCGATGTCCCTGAGAAGAGACGTACATGAAGCCCAGTCTTGACATAATGTGCCCATTTTGAGGAAGTGGGTGTATTGTAGTATTTTCCTTTACCAGGGCAGTCCAAAATTGTGAGGTTCACCAATGACCCATACATACAGACATGCATGAGGGCCTGTAAACCTGAAGTGGGTGTATTGTAGTATAGCCCTCTGGCAGGGCAGCCAAAAATTGGGAGGCTCCACATTGTCCCTGGATAGAGACGTGCATGAGGGCCTGTAAACCTGAAGTGGGTGTATTGTAGTATAGCCCTTTGGCAGGGCAGGCAAAAATTGTGAGGTTCAACAATGCCCCTGGATACAGACGTGCAGGAGGGCCTGTAAACCTGAAGTGGGTGTATTGTAGTATAGCCCTTTGGCAGGGCAGCCAAAAATTGGGAGGCTCCACATTGTCCCTGGATAGAGACGTGCATGAGGGCCTCAAAACATTTTTCCCATTGAAAAGGAGCGGGTCTCCTGACATTGTAATGCCCATTCTAAAAGAATGGGCGAAAAAATTTACCACTGGGTGTATACCTGAAACAACAGCCTAACTATTGTAACGGTCATCATGGTGGCACATGAGGAGAAGGAGGAGCAGTCCAACGATTAGCCAAAGTCCAGAAGTGTGTACCCATGGGTGAGTTGTTAAGGGAATTTGCCATGTACCTCCAAATTTAAATTCCGCTGTCATTTGCTGGTGGTGTGGTGAAGTCTGGCCCAATCCAACCCTTGTTCATCTTGATCAGAGTCAGCCTGTCAGCATTTTCAGTTGACAGGCGGGTGCGTTTATCATTAATATTTCCACCTGCGGCACTAAAAACACGCTCTGACAAAATGCTAGCGGCAGAGCAGGCCAGTACTTCCAAGGCGTAGAGAGCCAATTCATGCCACGTGTCCAGCTTGGAGACCCAATAATTGTAAGGCACAGAGGAATGTCGGAGTACATTTGTTCGATCTGCAAGGTACTCCTTCAGCATCTGGCCAAACTTAGTATTTCTTGTGGCACTACCCCGCACCTCAGGGGCTGTGGTATGTGAGGGAAAACTGTCCCACATCGTAAAGACTGTTCCCCTACCTCTGGCGGATTGGACTTGTGCCGCTGTCGGCCGTACGCCTTGGTTGTCAACCGATTCCTGACCTATGCCGCTAGCGTTTTGTGAGGGGAATGCTTTGCCTACTTCCGTGACTATGGCCTTCTAGAACTGCTGCATTTTGGCTGACCTCTCCGCCTCAGGAATAAGAGACATAAAGTTCTCCTTGTAGCTTAGGTTCATGAAGAGAGCAGAATGGGACAAAAAGTTTGAATTTATCTTCTTTCTAGCCAGAGATATAGTCAAACGTATGTTAAAATGTCTATTTTCACTGTTTAGACGCGAAAACACACTTTCATGTCAAAGCAATGAATTTTTCTCCTAAACTACTGGAGATGTGATGCTGTTCTTTGGGATTCCTGCTTAGGTTCA
The DNA here is from genome assembly GCA_033576535.1 of Allobates femoralis. Taxonomy (NCBI): domain Eukaryota; kingdom Metazoa; phylum Chordata; class Amphibia; order Anura; family Aromobatidae; genus Allobates; species Allobates femoralis. Next base: position 111,841 of record JARQOC010000044.1, on the reverse strand, counting down.
CGAAGAGAGCAGAATGGGACAAAAAGTTTGAATTTATCTTCTTTCTAGCCAGAGATATAGTCAAACGTATGTTAAAATGTCTATTTTCACTGTTTAGACGCGAAAACACACTTTCATGTCAAAGCAATGAATTTTTCTCCTAAACTACTGGAGATGTGATGCTGTTCTTTGGGATTCCTGCTTAGGTTCATGAAGGAGCAGAATGGGACAAAAAGTTTGAATTTATCTTCTTTCTAGCCAGAGATATAGTCAAACGTATGTTAAAATGTCTATTTTCACTGTTTAGACGCGAAAACACACTTTCATGTCAAAGCAATGAATTTTTCTCCTAAACTACTGGAGATGTGATGCTGTTCTTTGGGATTCCTGCTTAGGTTCATGAAGGGAGCAGAATGGGACAAAAAGTTTGAATTTATCTTCTTTCTAGCCAGAGATATAGTCAAACGTATGTTAAAATGTCTATTTTCACTGTTTAGACGCGAAAACACACTTTCATGTCAAAGCAATGAATTTTTCTCCTAAACTACTGGAGATGTGATGCTGTTCTTTGGGATTCCTGCTTAGGTTCAGAAGAGAGCAGAATGGGACAAAAAGTTTGAATTTATCTTCTTTCTAGCCAGAGATATAGTCAAACGTATGTTTAAAATGTCTATTTTCACTGTTTAAACGCGAAAACACACTTTTATGTCAAAGCAATGAATTTTTCTCCTAAACTACTGGAGATGTGATGCTGTTCTTTGGGATTCCTGCTTAGGTTCATGAAGGGAGCAGAATGGGACAAAAAGTTTGAATTTATCTTCTTTCTAGCCAGAGATATAGTCAAACGTATGTTAAAATGTCTATTTTCACTGTTTAGAGCGAAAACACACTTTCATGTCAAAGCAATGAATTTTTCTCCTAAACTACTGGAGATGTGATGCTGTTCTTTGGGATTCCTGCTTAGGTTCATGAAGAGAGCAGAATGGGACAAAAAGTTTGAATTTATCTTCTTTCTAGCCAGAGATATAGTCAAACATATGTTTAAACTAGATGGGTGCCCGATGCACAATGCATCGGGATTCTAGCAGAGCGAGTCCCTGACTCGCAATGGCCGCTTCGCGGCCAATGCTTCACGCTGCTAAGGCGACTCGCCATGCCCGCTGCGCGGGCATAGCGAGTCGCCTTAGAGCTGCTCGCAATGGCCGCTGCGCGGCCAATGCTTCGTTCGTATCCACATGACCACGCTGACTCGCAGCGAGAGCGGTCTCAAAAGGGGCAAAAAACCCATTCGTGATTATATAATAGATGTCTATTTTCACTGTTTAGACGCGAAAACACACTTTCATGTCAAAGCAATGAATTTTTCTCCTAAACTACTGGAGATGTGATGCTTTTCTTTGGGATTCCTGCTTAGGTTCATGAAGAGAGCAGAATGGGACAAAAAGTTTGAATTTATCTTCTTTCTAGCCAGAGATATAGTCAAACGTATGTTTAAATGTCAATTTTCACTGTTTAGACGCGAAAACACACTTTCATGTCAAAGCAATGAATTTTTCTCCTAAACTACTGGAGATGTGATGCTATTCTTTGGGATTCCTGCTTAGGTTCATGAAGAGAGCAGAATGGGACAAAAAGTTTGAATTTATCTTCTTTCTAGCCAGAGATATAGTCAAACGTATGTTAAAATGTCTATTTTCACTGTTTAGACGCGAAAACACACTTTCATGTCAAAGCAATGAATTTTTCTCCTAAACTACTGGAGATGTGATGCTATTCTTTGGGATTCCTGCTTAGGTTCATGAAGAGAGCAGAATGGGACAAAAAGTTTGAATTTATCTTCTTTCTAGCCAGAGATATAGTCAAACTTATGTTAAAATGTCTATTTTCACTGTTTAGACGCGAAAACACACTTTCATGTCAAAGCAATGAATTTTTCTCCTAAACTACTGGAGATGTGATGCTGTTCTTTGGGATTCCTGCTTAGGTTCATGAAAGGAGCAGAATGGGAGGCGTGGCTTTGGAGCTCATGGAGAGCAGACGTGTTTAGCTCGAGCTCCTGCTCCTCAGCCAGAAAAAAGCAACTGGATCTCTTCCCTAGGGGAGAAATCCTACCAAACCAACTAAGATCTGCCTGAACCAGCTCCAAGAACCATCTGGACCTACTGGACTTCTCACTTCTGGATTTTTTTTCCTCTTTGGATTACCACAATAGAAGATCTTCTTGAGTCTTTATCTTCTCCCCCATCTACTTGGCCTAATTAGGCACTGGACATCTCCCTGGGACTCTAACTCAACTATTTTGGGCTTCTTCCCGGTTCCGAGTGGTCAGAGGACCTTTAAACCAGCTTTTGGACTTTTCCCGCTTTCCCCGCCAAAATTGCGGCTCTGAGGACCCTGGGAGCCGACTCCGGGACCTTTCCCGCCTTTTTCGGGGGTTTCCCGCCTTCCCGCCGACCTTTCCCGCCCTTTTTCGGGACTTTCCCGCTTTCCCGCCAAAATCGCGGCTCTTTCCCGCCTTTTTTCGGGACTTTCCCGCCAAAACCGCGGCTCCATTACAGACCCGCGGGTTGCTATAGCAACCTCCGTCTACAGCAGACTCGATTACACAGCCGAGTCTTCAGCCTTGGAAATCCCCAGCAGAATCAAGCCATGAATTACAGCGATGTTTACTGTGGGTGAGTAAACCTCCAGAATACTGCCTGTTTCTCCGGACCCACTCAGCACCTCCTGGACATCTTCGGGTTTCTCTTGTGCTCCCTGACTCTGCCTTGGATATCTACAACAAAGAAGCTAAGCCTCCAGCTAACTGAGGCAGTTAGATCTGGTGTCTCCCAGATCCTCATCGTATGGTTAACCCCCTAGAGGAAACAGGAACCGAAGGGGTGGCTACTGGTCCAGGTAGGAGACTTCTTGAACTTTGTTGATCCTCCTAGGTCCCCTCCGGACATCCAGGGACCCTTGGAGACTTCCACAGCAGTTTCCCGCCTTTTTTGCAGCCCTGTTATATAATTGATTGCTGCTATAACAACTGCAGGCGGTAGGTGGCGCCAAATACACATCTAAGGCACCACTACCCTGAAAGCCTTTGGAGCTGCATCTGAGTCGACTACTACTGCCGGAAACCCTTTGGAACAGCTGACTGAAGGCCTCACGGATCCGGTTAGCGGAAGGACAAGCTCCTTCAATATTTTTATATATAATTTTTTTTTTTTTTTTTTTTTATTTATTTATTTTTTAAATTTATTTATTTTTTATTTTTTTATTTTTTTTTATCACGCTTTTTGACATCTCAACTCTGATCTGGGCTTTCTTCTGGGATACTTTCCCCCCTCGATTTGAACACCGCAGGGGAAGAGTGAAGGGTTAAGATCTTTGTACAGGGGTCATTGTTTCTCGACCTCACTCTCCTGCTTCAGTGGCGATTCCAGGATCCCCCCCCATATATATAGAGGGGTCTCCTGATCTTACCATTATTATTGCATACCCCATTGAATTTTCTACAACAGTTACTCCCCATACCCCCCACCGGAGGATCCTAAGGGAATCTCTGCAGAATTTCTACTGACCTACACACCAACAGGAACTATCAGAACCAACTTGCATCTTTTTCTACTGATCTTCAGACAGCTACTCTGCTTCGTTGGAGTTGTTATAGCAACCGCTATAACTCGCAAGGCACCTTCCGACACCACCGCGACTCAGCTGATGACTCGCAGATCACCATAGCAACTATCAATTTCTGGGACTCTTTGTTGTGGATACAGACTTACCAAGATAACTGAGGAACTAATCGGACCTGCACGGACTGGTCATCATTCACTGTTCACAAGTCTTTTCAACTGTCCCCCGACCTTCCATCAACAAGGACTACCTCATTTCTGTTGTTCTACTTAGATCTCTGGGACTATATGACATAACGCATCTTCTAAATCTTTGGGATTTTACGTTTGAAGACTGGTAAATATCTTATTAGATCTCCTCTGTCCTACTGGATTATCCTAATTACCTATAACTTCAATCTCAATCCTATTATCTTTTATATCTCTACATAACTCTTTCTATATATCTTTTAATTCTCTCCTTTCATTCTTACTTCCCTACGAAAACCTTTTATATATACCTTAACAATTATTCACATCCTTTCTCTAGCTCAATTAACCTTTTCTACTACTCTTAAACTTTTTCTCTCCAATTCCTCTCCTTCAACCACAACCAGTGATTCATTTCTGTTTTCTTTATACTCTTCTCTTTATATTACTTAAAACATATTCTTTTGACAACTCCTCCTATATCAGATTACCAACTCTTCTTTCTTCTAATACTTGTTTCTCTCTTCATCTCATATCCTCTCTCTCAATTGTGACCCCTTCTGAATGTTTCCATTTTCTAATTCCTAGTAACCCTATTATAACCCTTGCCTCTCTTAAACTAAATTAACCCTTTACTTCACCACTTATTTATTACAAATTGATAATTTTGATTACTATTAATGGGCTAAAACCAGATTACTGTCAGGACTAAGCACCTTTCCTTTTTTGAATATTCGTTATTTATCCCAGAACACAACCCTAACATAACAACCTATATATAACACACCTATTCAGACTGCCTGGCAACCAATAGTTGTTGTCACTGATACCTCTTCCTCGGCTGTATACATGCCCTCTAATTTAGCTGATTACTGCAAGTATATTCTGTGCTGACAATACTATACAGTTATCTCTGGACGAGAAACATATACGACCTCTATTGACCATAATATAGCCCTATCACAAATAAAAGGCTTCTAAAAGGGGCAAGTTGTCAACTGTTAACAGGGACTTCTCAATCAGGGAATAACAGAATTTCTTCCCACCTGGGTAAATTCTTATAAAACAGAAGGAGAATAAAACTTAATTACACCTCCTGTGAACTTGGTGCAGAGCCCTTAGTGACTCTTCCTCCAGATTAAACCAGATCTCAAATTTAAACAACATCTGATCCTACTAAGACTATTAAGAACTCTGAGGACATAGGCTCCTGACAGTCAATACCACGCCTTACTTCCTCCGGTTTCCTTACAAATCTCATCACCCAAACATTCTAAGTCTCCCATAACATATCCTACAGTAATACTCCTGATACAGCAATTAGATCCCTCATCTTTACATCATAAACCTGACCAACAGTTAACCCACTATGGCTACAGCAAAACAGCTTAAAGAAAAGCCAAAGCCACCCAGATCGGCTATAAAAATCACACATGCAGAGTATAAACATCGCTCTAGATCCCCTAGGGATACTAGCAGCGACCGATGCTCTGACTCCCACATGACTATAGAAGAGGGAACCCACGTAGAACCCCCAGCTTCCTCCCAAAAAAGAAAAGAATTTGCCACCAAGAAAAGGACGGGACCTTCCCAAATACTGAACATGCCTAACTCTTCAGATTCGGACTTAAACGACTCTCCCAATATCTCCCCACTCAAACAAAAACCCAGGAAAGAATCTTCTCCATTACCACAAGACACTGACACCTTTGATGGTATAAACTGGTCTGGCCCAATAGACAAAAACTTTTTCAAGGATATCTTTTACGCTCTTGATAAAAAGAATAAAGCTTTTGAGGAGAAATTGGAATCAAGATTTGGACATATGCAAGTTTCAGTGGATAACATAACACATAAAGTAGACAAAAATAAATCTGATATTTCCTCTTTGCTGTCCAAACACGAGGAACTGGTCAATGACCACAAACTCCTCAAGGAAAACTATACATTGATGCAGAATAAAATCTCTGACTTAGATGATAAAGACAGAAGACAAAACCTGAAGTTACGAGGTATAGCGGAATCCATCTTACCCAACCAATTAAAACAATACGCAACAGATTTAATAAGACAATCGATACCCTCGTTATCAGATCCCAACCCTAACATTATTTCAATTTACCGTCTAAGGAAACCAAACTTCCTACCACCAGATACCCCAAGAGATGTCCTAATCAAGTTCCAATTTCTACAAGAGAAGGAACAGATCGTAGACTACTTAAAAATAAATAAGTCCCTTCCAGCTCCATACCAACATGTCAGAATTTTTGCTGACATATCCAAATCTACGATGCAACAGAGAAGGGAACTATCACCCATTATCAGCTCACTACAGAAGAGCTCCATTCCGTACAAATGGGGCTTTAACCCAACAAGAATTTTAATACAACACCAGGGAAGATTTCTTGCACTCTCAGAAGTAAAGAAAGGTCTTAAAACCCTTAAAGATCTGGGAATTATCATTTCATAAATAGATCTATACTCCAACTAATAATGGCTGAGGTGTTATGCCAAAAACACTAGCCAAAAAAGGAAGGTTTTTCAACGTGATCCTTAGATCCCCTCCGTTGAGTAAATTGAGTTATTTTTTAAAATTCTAACAAACAAATTCTAGATAATCAAAACTTATATTGTTTTATAACATAGGAATTTCCAAACGAGACAGAGATACCATCATTAAAAACAGTTCCCATTCCCTGGAAATAACATTTTAGATCACTAACTGATCATGTCCCTCCGCTTTTACTCCCAAAATATCAACGGACTTAACTCTCCGAAAAGACGTTTTTTCCTATGGAAAACAATCAGAGATTCCAAAGCGGACATAATAGGACTCCAGGAGACCAAATTCTCATCACAACAGCCACAGAGACTGACCAACAAAAACTTCCAGAATATCTTCTGTGCCAACAACTCGAGGAAAAAGGCTGGAGTAGCTATCATGATCAAAAACAATGTTGCCTTCGAATTAATAGAAAGTATTGCAGATCCGGAGGGGAGATACCTGGTCCTCATCTGCAAACTTAATTCCCACATTTTTACCCTGATATGTCTTTATGCCCCCAATAAAGCTCAAAAAACCTTCTTGAGTAAGGTCATGGTTTAATAAATGACAAAAAACAAGGGGATCTCATTATATTTGGAGACTTCAACACTGTCCCCAATAGTGTAATTGACTCATCAAACAAATCCAGGAATAACAACAATCAATCCCTTGACCCATGGCTCCACAAATATGACCTATACGACACATTCAGATGCTTAAACTCCACTTCCATCGAATATTCCCACTATTCACAGAGGCACAATTCTTATTCCAGGATCGACTTAGTCCTAGCTGGAGTATTTACCCTTCCAAAATTCATTAAATCAGAGATCGGGTCCATAACTTGGTCCGACCACGCCCCCACTACTTTTGAAGTCAAAACAGGTCCAAAATCCTTATCTCCCAAACAATGGAGAAATAACAGCCTACTTTATTCTCACCCATCATACAAAAAGGAAATTGAGGAAACCATCATTAACTACTTCAAGGAAAACGATTTGGAGGAAACGTCAACAGTAACTCTATGGTCAGCTTTCAAAGCAGTTCTCCGGGGTAAAATGATTCAATTAAATGCCCAATTGAATAGGAAAAACCAAGAAAAACTTAAAAATCTGGTGGCCAAAATTCATGAACTTGAGGTGTCACACCAAAACTCTCCGAATCCCCAAATTCTGGATGAAATTTTTAAACTCGCCTAAATATCAAAACGCTCCTTACTTCTGATTATGACAAAATTTCCCAGACTCTTAAAATGCATCATTACCATTCGGACGATAGACCATCCAAATTACTGGCCCAAAAAATTAAACATCAGAAAATCAAGGCGAGAATTAAGGAAATAAAAGATCAACACAACAAATTACATCATCATCCAGGAGACATTGCAAAGGAATTTGCCAAGTATTACTCCTTCCTTGTATAATTTGAAAGAACACCCCTCAAATCAATCCCCTGAACTGACAGAAATACAACATTATCTAAATAATTTAGAACTCCCCACACTGACTGACATGGACCTAGTAGATCTCAATTCACCTTATACTACTCCTGAAATAGCTGAAGTCATAAAAAAATCAAAGAGTGGGAAAGCACCTGGACCAGATGGTTTCCAAAATGAACTATACAAAGAATTCAATCAAATCCTGGCCCCCTACCTCACAAAGTTGGCTAATCATACAGCTACCCTGGGATATCTACCAGATGAAATGCTTGAAGCATCAATTACAGTGATCCCTAAAGGTAAAGGAGATCCATCTGATGTCAAGAATTATAGACCAATATCTTTATTGAACACCGACACCAAAATTCTGGCCAAACTTGCCGCAAATCGATTAAAAATTATGTGAACAAGCTAATACACGCAGACCAATCGGGTTTTATACCGGGACGTACCACCGTTGATGCCACAAGGCGGGCTCTGGACTTAATCTCCACCATTGAAACGACTAGCCAACCATCTGCCTTCTTGGCACTCGATGCCGAGAAGGCATTTGATAGGGTTCATTGGCAGTTTTTATTCACTACGTTAAGAAAATTCGGACTCAAAGGTAACATACTTCGTACAATCCAATCTATGTACAGAGCCCCCACAGCTAGAGTTTACTCTAATACCATTTTGTCCCATAAATTTCCACTCTCAAATGGGACACGGCAAGGTTGTCCTCTATCCCCACTTCTTTTCGCGCTATATATTGAACCATTGGCCTCCAGCATAAGACAGAATTCTTACATCAAAGGGATTTTAATTAACCAAAATCAACATAAAATTTCACTTTTCGCCGACGACATTTTACTGTCAATCACTAACCCATTAAAATCCCTGAGACACCTCGACTTGGAACTTCAAAAATACTCCCGAGTCTCACTATACAAAATAAACACAACTAAATCACAAGTATTGGACTTTAATATCGACGGTACTCTCCTACAATACCTTAAGGAAGAATTTGACTTCTCTTGGAAGGAAAGGGATATAACATATTTGGGAATTTCATTAACAAAACCATCAAGCAATATGGTACACTCAAATTTAACAACACTCTTTAGCTCCTTATGCCAAGAATACCAACGCCTTTCCAAAATTGAATTAACTTGGTTGAGTAAAATTGAAGCATTCAAAATGCTCCTTTTCCCAAAATTTTTGTTTACAATAAGATCTATGCCCTTGTTCATTCCAAGACGATGGTTCACAAAATTCCAATCTCAACTACGAGCCTTCATATGGCACAGGAAAAAGCCGAGAGTTGCCTCAATAGCACTACAGCGACACAAATCTTCAGCTGGACTGGGTGTACCCAACTTATACAACTATTATTTGGCCTCACTAATTAAATTATCCCACAGTTGGTTCCTTGACTCCCCCGAAATGCCTTGGATCTCCATTGAAGGCGCTCTTGCAGGCGAAAATCTGAAATCTCTCCTCATTGCGGGGTCTTCTGGACCCCCATAAAAAACTTCCACCTCAGCCAATCATTAAAGCGACAATTCAAGCTTGGAAACATTTCACTGCTAAAGCGGATAAGCACTCCATTAAAATTGTCCTCAAAAACATACCACTGGAGACGCTCGAATCCCTCATTCCTTCCCTGAATCTGTCAAATTGGAAGATAAAGGATAAAACTCATGCTCAGGACCTCATAAAGGACGGTGTACTCATACCCTTCCATGAGATGCAAACCAACTTCCCCTTATCTAGGGATGACAGGACACAGTGGAGAGCTCTGGATAATTACCTATAATTACTCATCATCAGGACTTCAAACTCCCATCGATTATAACGGAATTGATCAGACTTCCCCAAAAAGAATCAATTTGGACGAACCAACAGACTCTACAAAATCCTGAATGACGAATTAGAACTCCCAGACCTACCTTTCCTAAAAGCATGGGAACAAGAACTGGATGTAAAAATTAATTTGGAAACCCTGCCTAAAACACTCAAAGCTGTTTATTCCAGCTCTAAATGTGCCACCTTACACGAAAATTACTACAAAATACTGTCAAGGTGGTACTACACCCCTGTCGTATTAAACCGTTTTTTTTCCAGATCACTCTCCCTTATGCTGGAGAGGATGTGGAGCCCATGGATCACTCTCTCACATTTTTTGGTTTTGCCCTCAAATTCGCCAATTCTGGGTTGAAGTCGAGACTTTACTAAGAAAAGTCACCAAAAGCCATTTTACTCTTTCCCCGGAGTTGGTCCTTTTGCTGCTGGGCGTGGAAATCTTTCCTCCAAATACTAGATTCCTAATAGCTCATGTGGTATTGACCGCCAAGACCCTACTGGCAGCAAAATGGAAACAACCTGAACCACCGTCAATAGCTAATCTGATAGGAAGAGTTACTACCCATTGCACCTACGAAAACTCTTTTGCTATTCGCAACAACACCTGATATAAATTCTTCCTTCAATGGGAACCCTGGATTCAATTGTATGCCCCACTGCTTATGCCTTAGATTCCCCCTATACCTAATTTATGAAAATACAACTAAAACAGTAACCTTTACTGTTTTTCATACAATCAAAAACAAAACAATCTAAACCTGATTTCTCGTTCTGGAAATACAGTTCATCACAAAATCTCCTCTATATGTATATAAATAATTGACTCAATTTCTCAATAGTAAATGTTAATATTTTTTGTTCTAGCGATGTTTATTTCTTTATACATTCTCATTGTTCTTATCACTACAATATGATCCTATTTGTTATTTTCAGCTTAAAAGTCTTAACACTGTATTTACTGCATTATGTTATTGTATTTATTGCATGTCTCCCTACCCTCCCCCCCAAAAAATTTCCTTCTTTATTATGTAACCCTTCCCTTCCTATTCCCCTTTTTATCTTATACCCTAATAAAAATATTATTTGATGAAAGGAGCAGAATGGGACAAAAAGTTTGAATTTATCTTCTTTCCAGCCAGAGATATAGTCAAACGTATGTTAAAATGTCTATTTTCACTGTTTAGACGCGAAAACACACTTTCATGTCAAAGCAATGAATTTTTCTCCTAAACTACTGGAGATGTGATGCTGTTCTTTGGGATTCCTGCTTAGGTTCATGAAGAGAGCAGAATGGGACAAAAAGTTTGAATTTATCTTCTTTCTAGCCAGAGATATAGTCAAACGTTTGTTAAAATGTCTATTTTCACTGTTTAGACGCGAAAACACACTTTCATGTCAAAGCAATGAATTTTTCTCCTAAACTACTGGAGATGTGATGCTGTTCTTTGGGATTCCTGCTTAGGTTCATGAAGGGAGCAGAATGGGACAAAAAGTTTGAATTTATCTTCTTTCTAGCCAGAGATATAGTCAAACGTATGTTAAAATGTCTATTTTCACTGTTTAGACGCGAAAACACACTTTCATGTCAAAGCAATGAATTTTTCTCCTAAACTACTGGAGATGTGATGCTGTTCTTTGGGATTCCTGCTTACGGTAGGTTCATAAAGAGAGCAGAATGGGACAAAAAGTTTGAATTTATCTTCTTTCTAGCCAGAGATATAGTCAAACATATGTTTAAATGTCTATTTTCACTGTTTAGACGCGAAAACACACTTTCATGTCCAAGCAATGAATTTTTCTCCTAAACTACTGGAGATGTGATGCTGTTCTTTGGGATTCCTGCTTAGGTTCAAGAAGAGAGCAGAATGGGACAAAAAGTTTGAATTTATCTTCTTTCTAGCCAGAGATATAGTCAAACGTATGTTAAAATGTCTATTTTCACTGTTTAGACGCGAAAACACACTTTCATGTCAAAGCAATGAATTTTTCTCCTAAACTACTGGAGATGTGATGCTATTCTTTGGGATTCCTGCTTAGGGTTCATGAAGAGAGCAGAATGGGACAAAAAGTTTGAATGTATCTTCTTTCTAGCCAGAGATATAGTCAAACGTATGCTTAAATGTCTATTTTCACTGTTTAGACGCGAAAACACACTTTCATGTCAAAGCAATGAATTTTTCTCCAAAACTACTGGAGCTGTGATGCTGTTCTTTGGGATTCCTGCTTAGGTTCATAAAGAGAGCAGAATGGGACAAAAAATTTGAATGTATCTTCTTTCTAGCCAGAGATATAGTCAAACGTATGCTTAAATGTCTATTTTCACTGTTTAGACGCGAAAACACACTTTCATGTCAAAGCAATGAATTTTTCTCCAAAACTACTGGAGCTGTGATGCTGTTCTTTGGGATTCCTGCTTAGGTTCATGAAGAGAGCAGAATGGGACAAAAAATTTGAATGTATCTTCTTTCTAGCCAGAGATATAGTCAAACGTATGCTTAAATGTCTATTTTCACTGTTTAGACGCGAAAACACACTTTCATGTCAAAGCAATGAATTTTTCTCCAAAACTTCTGGAGCTGTGATGCTGTTCTTTGGGATTCCTGCTTAGGTTCATAAAGAGAGCAGAATGGGACAAAAAATTTGAATGTATCTTCTTTCTAGCCAGAGATATAGTCAAACGTATGCTTAAATGTCTATTTTCACTGTTTAGACGCGAAAACACACTTTCATGTCAAAGCAATGAATTTTTCTCCAAAACTACTGGAGCTGTGATGCTGTTCTTTGGGATTCCTGCTTAGGTTCATAAAGAGAGCAGAATGGGACAACAAATTTGAATGTATCTTCTTTCTAGCCAGAGATATAGTCAAACGTATGCTTAAATGTCTATTTTCACTGTTTAGACGCGAAAACACACTTTCATGTCAAAGCAATGAATTTTTCTCCATATCAAATTATATTTATTAAATTTTAGAAAATGGGGGAGTAGGTAAGAGGGGGGAAGGGATAGGGGAGGGGAGGGATACAAAAAAGAAAGGGAAGGGATATTGGAAAGGGGGAAGGATAGAGGGGGACGCACAGTAAAGTATGAGTTAAACTGTCATATAACAGCTGAGTACAAGAAACATAGAAAAACAATGTCGGTAAACAAGTTAGTTATACAGGAAGAGAAAATATCAGTCAAACAACTATTTACAATACAGTGATGTACTGAATGACAAATACAAATTATAAAATACAAGGGAAATGTAAAGTTATGGAATAAACTTCAGAACAATGTAAATAATGACATCTGGTTGTAGTTTAGCGAGCCAATGAGAGCTTCATATTATCAAAAAAGGTCAGAGATTCTGGTTTTCATGAGAGTGAAACAGAGCTAAGGAGGGATAGAAAGAAGAAGAGAAGAACAGTAGAGGTTGGACCATGATTCCCATTGGAGAAGAAATTTAGACCAGCCTTTGAGTCTTGTTGCAAAAGAGTATTCATATATGCAATGGTCTGTGACTTTTTCTATTAAAGTCTTTATCAGTGGAGGATCTTGTTGTTTCCAACGGGCGGCCAGCAGGTTCTTGGCAGTTAGAATTATGTGAGAGGTTAGGGCTCTATGATGAGGGGGGATGTTTTCCATACCAATTAGGAGAAGAGCTAATTGTGGAGTGAGAGTGACATGAAAATTAGTAACTCTTCCAATCAGAGAAGCGACCTCCTTCCAAAAGAGTGTAATTCTAGGGCAGAACCAAAAGATATGGGAGAGACTGCCAGTAGCACCACAGTCTCTCCAACACAATGGAGATTGGTCCGGGTACCAGTGATGTAACGCCATTGGAGTGTAGTACCATCTGGAGATCAATTTATAATGGTTCTCATGCAGTGTTGCACATTTAGAGCTAGAATAAGCCGATTTTAATGCTTTAGGAAAAGTATCCAGGTTGATGTTAATATGCAGTTCTTCTTCCCAAGCCTTGAGGAAAGTGAGGCAGGGCAACTCCAACTCGTCGTTGAATATTTTGTATAGACGATTTGTGGACCATATCGATTCTTTTTGGAATAACCTTATTAACTCTGTGGTAATGGAAGGAAGTTTGAAATCAGGACAATGTGTCTGAAAGTAATTATTCATAAGTCTCCAGTGTGTTCTATCATCTCTAGATAATGAAAAAATGGTTTGCATATGTTGGAATGATTTAAGATGGCCATCTTGGAGAAGGTCTTGAATATGGGTGTTTTGTCTCGTCTTCCAGTGGGATAGATCTAATGATGGAATCAGGGTTTCCAGGGTTTCTAGAGGGATGTTTTTAAGCAAGAGTTTCGCAGAATATTTATTTGCTTTGGAATTGAGTTCCTTCCAGGCTAGTAAAGTTGCTTTTATTGTTGGTTGAGAAGGTAGTTTGATCTGAGGATTGAGCAGATATGCAATGAGAAGAGTCTTCAGGGATTTGTTTGTGTAGGCGTCCTCAATGGAGATCCAGGGCAGGTCTGGAGAGTCGAGAAACCAGCGTTGAGATTGTTTTATTAAAGTAGCTAAATAATAGTTAAAGAGGTTAGGGACTCCCAGACCAGCGGATAGCTTATGGCGTTGTAGGGAGGAAGACGCTACTCTTGAAGGTTTGCTGCGCCAAATAAAGGAGCGCAATTGGGATTGTAATTTCGAAAACCAGCTCCTAGGTATGAATAAGGGAATTGAGCGAATAATGTAGAGGAATTTGGGAAAGAGTAACATTTTAAAGGACTCAATTCTACTCAGCCACGAAAGATCGATTTTGGAAAGTCGCTGGTATTCGAGGGACAGAGAGTTGTATAGTGCTGAGAGGTTGGTATGAGCTATTGCTTTTAGGGGTTTTGTAAGAAGGATACCCAGATAGGAGATGGTTTTGTCCGTCCAGGAGAAATCAAATTCCTGTTTAAGGTACTGAAGCAGGGTTTCATCAATGTGAAAATCTAGGACCTGAGATTTGGAAGAGTTGATCTTGTAATAGGAGACTTGGGAGAATTTGTTAAGTTCAATAGCGAGATGTCTCAGGGATTTTAGAGGGTTGGTAAGTGTCAATAGGACATCATCTGCAAATAATGAAATCTTGTAGTCATGTTGGTTGATTGGAATGCCCTTGATGTTCTTGTTCTTCCTTATGGTAGCAGCCAGAGGTTCAATAAAAAGTGCAAATAAAAGAGGGGAAAGAGGACAACCTTGCCTCGTACCATTAGAGAGATGGAATTTGGGAGACAAGGAAGTGTTTGAAGAAACCCTTGCTGATGGGGATTTGTACATAGATGTAATTGTCCTAAGAATATTACCTCTGAGACCAAAAGTTTCAAGGGTTTTGAATAGGAATGACCAGTTTACTCTGTCGAATGCCTTCTCGGCGTCCAAAGCCAAGAAGGCAGCCGGTTGTTTGGAGTGTTCGATGTTAGATATTAAATTCAGGACACGTCTTGTAGCATCTGTGGTAGTACGGGTAGGTATGAAGCCTGCTTGATCGGGATGTATCAAGTTTTTAATAATTTTACTTAATCTGTTAGCCGCAAGTTTGGCAATGATTTTTGTATCCGTATTCAGAAGCGAAATTGGTCTGTAATTTTTTACATCAGAGGGGTCTCCCTTATCCTTATAGATGACAGAAATGGTGGCCTCTAACATGTCCTCTGGAAGGCTGCCATGAGAGGCAACATGATTTGCTAATTTAACAAGATAAGGAGCCAAAATGTTATTAAATTCTTTGTACAGTTCAGTTTGAAACCCATCAGGGCCCGGGGCTTTCCCCAATTTAGATTTATTAATGACCTCTGAAACCTCGGAGAGAGAATATGGGGAGTTTAGTATGGTCAATTCAGCAGGTGTTAATGAGGGGAGATCCAAGTTGTGTAAATATTGGAGAATTTCATCCTCATTAGGGGAATAGTTAGAAGGGGAGTCTTTCAAATTGTATAACGATGAGTAAAAGGAAGCAAATTCCAAGGCAATATCAGCTGGATGGTGGAGAAATTTGTCCTGTTGGGTTTTGATAACCTTTATTCTTGTTGAAGTCCTCTGGTATTTGATTTTTTGGGCTAACAATTTAGAAGATCTGTCATCTGAGTGGTAATGTGTTAATTTAAGTTTCTGATTGATTTTGTCATATTCAGAGGTGAGGATTGATTTTAAGTCCAGGCGGAGCTTGAAGATTTCATCTAATGTTTGAGGGTTCTTAGAAGTTTGGTGCAATAATTCTAGGTCCTGAATTTTAGATATGGTGTCCTTGAGTTTTTGTCGATTTTGTTTATGGAGTTGGGCGTTTAATTGGATTAGCTTACCTCGTATGACAGTTTTAAAAGCAGACCACAGGATTTCTGTTGGGGTATCAGGTAGGTCGTTTTCCTTGAAATAGTTAAGTATTGAGTCCTCGATTTCCTTTTTGTAAAGTGGGTGAGAGTATAAGAAACTGTTGTTTCTCCACTGTTTATGTGAGATTACTCTCGGGCCAAAATTGAAATCAAAGGTGATGGGGGCATGATCTGACCAGGTTCTAGTCCCTATCTCTACTTTGGAAAACTTGGGAAGTGAAAAAATAGATGCCAGAACCAGGTCAATTCTGGAGTATGAGTTATGTGGTTTAGAAAAATAGGTGTATTCTATGGAGGAAGAATTGAGACAACGGAAAGTATCATAGAGATCGTTTCTGTGAAGCCAGGGATCTAGTGACTCGTTGTTTTTATTTCTTTGCTTGTTAGAAGAGTCAGTTACACTGTTTGGGGCTGTGTTAAAGTCACCAAACAGGATGAGATCTCCTTGGACTTTATCTGCAATAAGCCTCATGAGTTTGGTTAAAAACGTTTTTTGAGCTCTGTTTGGGACATAAATGCAGATGAGAGTGAATAAATGGTTGTTTAATTTACAGATGAGAACTAAATACCGACCCTCTGGATCTTCCAGTCTATCAATATGCTCGAAGGTGACATTGTTGTTGATCATAATAGCCACCCCAGCTTTTTTCTTCCGGTTATTAGCAAAGAAAATAGTTTGAAAATTTTTGTTGGTGAGTCTTGGGGTTGGAGGGAGGAGAATTTAGTCTCTTGAAGGCCTATAATATCGGCTTTGGAATCTCTTATCGTTTTCCATAGGAAGAATCGCCTTTGCGGGGAGTTTAATCCGTTGCAGTTTTGTGAAAGAAAACGGAGAGACATGGTGAACTACAAAGAGATGTTATAGGGATAGAAAAGCTTAGTAGTAGTAAGAGATGTCTAATTTGTCCAGAAGAAATGGGGAACACCAGTAATGGGAAGGAGATAAATGGTAGGGGATTAAGAAGTTTAAGGCGTCACTCAGTACTCAGAAGAGGGGATTCTAGCGATCACGATCTAATTCCTCTTTAAGGGGCTAGTGTTTTTGGCCATGCAACTCGGCCATAGTGGTAGAGATAAGATCAAGTTAAGGAACAGTGAAACCTAGGTTTTTGAGAGTTTCCAGACCTCTGTGTACCTCGGAGATAGCGGTAACCCTTCCTTGATAAGAAAAAGAAATCTTAGTGGGGTTAAAGCCCCATTTGTAAAGAATTGAGTTGTCTTGTAGGATTTTAGTGATGGGGGAGAGTTCTCTCCTCTGGAGCATAGTTTGCTTGGAGATATCGGCAAAGATTCTAATGTTATGGTATGGTGTAGGAAAGGTTTTCTTCTTCTTCATGAGTTCTACAATTTGGTCTTTGGTATGTAAATAATGGAACCTAACCAAGACATCCCTGGGGATCTCGATGGGGAGTGAGGATGGTTTTCTGAGGCGATATGTTGAGGTTAGAGTAAGGTCAAGATCAGTTAGCGTCGGGATTGTTAGTTTTATTAGTTTAATGATAAATTGTGCAAGTTGAGCAGGAGGAATTGATTCCTCAATGCCGCGGAATTTTAGATTTTGGCGTCTGTCTTTGTTATCTAATTCGGCAAGTTTAGTCTGCATGATTTTGCAATTGTCTTCCAAAGTTGCATGGGCCTTAGTCAGGGAATTAAATTTGGAGGACAATGCAGTAAGATCTGATTTATTTTTGTCTGCTTTCTGTGCAACTTTGTCAACCGTAATTTGCATCAAATCAAATTTTGAGTCTAATCTTTGTTCAAATAGTTGGTTTTTTTTATCCAAAGCATAGAATACATCTTTAAAAAAATCCTTATTGATTGGGCCAGTCCAATCTATCCCCTCAAATGTGTCTGAAGTTTGAGGAGTGGGAGATTCCTTCCTCGGCTTTTGTTTGAGAGGGCTGGTATTCGGAGTATCATCAAGGTCGGAGGAGTCAGGGGAGCGTCGAGAAAGAGGGGGTAGCAGATGTTTTTTTAGAGGGTATGTCCTTCCTCTTCTGAGAAGGATTAGTCGGTTTAATAAAAGTACCTTCGTCCATGGGTACATGTGAAGGAGAGTCTTGGTCGCTATAAGAATATCTGGGGGATCTAGACCGATTTTTAGAGTTAGCATGTGCGGTCTTAATATCCGCCCTAGGTGGCCTAGGAGTTGACATGTTGAACAGTGTTGAAAACCTCAGTAGGGCTTTTAATGTAAGTCAGAATTAGAAGGGAATATATTTGGGGAGATTTATGAATCTTGGTTTTTATGAGGGGATAATAATTTGACTAGGGGCCCAACAGGAGTAAGGTTAGAATAATAACTGCCAAGATACAATAGTTGAATATCAAGAACGTCACAGTAGAGCTATAAGGGGTCCTTAAATTAGGTAAGAACAAGGAGAAGTATTTCAGATGGGAAAAAAACCAATCTATGGGCAGACGGGGGAGATTATGGGTCCTTAAATAAGGATTCCACTATCTGGAGGCTGGTATTAGTATAGTAAATCGTTGATCATATGATGGTGAATAAAGCCAAGTGCGATACTCTTATAATAGACTGTTTACAAAATGGGTGGTAGAAGCAAGTAGGATATACAGGTTAAGAGTAAGTGAGAACAAAGAGGGGATATATAGTATAGGAAAAGGAGTACGAGAGAAAGAACAGAGTAGAGGAGAGTAAGCAAGAATTCAGAAATAAAAGTATTGGAAAGAAAATTGTTGATGAGAGTAAGATGAAGGTAAAAAAGAAAACCAGAAACACAGAGAAATAACTGATAGGTTTTACCTATGTTGCTCGAGGGTGATGTCAGAGATGAACAAACAATAAATCGGTATAGAAAAGCAGCAGTGGTCGAATAATCCAGAGAATAAAAGGATAAGTGGGCCGGGAAACACAGTAGAGCTGAGGCCGATGACCTTGCGCAGATCAATGTCTTGTGAAGTTCGAAGTAGTTCTTCAATAGTGGTATCGGCTAGTCAGGAAGTCAGGAGATCCAGAGTCAAAGTAAAGATGGAATCTTCATAGAGAATAGGTCCAGATATGGTTTAGATGTAACGGAGTATCCACAGGGAGTTAGGGCATTCAATGACCAATGTTTGGAATACTGAGGTGATCGGGTTCTTGTAGCCACAAGCCGGATTCAAGTAGCGGTTTTCCGTCCACTCGCAATAGTAGCAGGGAATTGTAGTAGAAGTAAGGTGATTAATGAGGTGTCAACAGAGATACAAGTATAGTTCAGTTGACTCGCTGGTTTTGCGGGAGCCAGCAAGCGAGTCGCGTGTTCGGAGATACAAGTAAAGTTCAGTTGACTCGCTGGTATTGCAGCAGAGAGCAAGCGAGTCGCGTGAGCAAAGATGCAAGTATAGTTCAGTTGACTCGCTGGTATTGGAGCTGACAGCAAGCGAGTCGCGTATTCAGAAATATCAAAATAGTTCAGTTGACTCGCTGGTGTTGCTGCATACAGCAAGCGAGTCGCGTGGTATTATAGTGCTAGATTATCTATCAAGTTGGGGGAGATGTAGTAGCAGCGAGTCGCCAGGTGAGGTCGCTGTGGAGCTGTAAGAGAAAAGTCGACCAGCGAGAGGTTGATTGTGACGAGTCACGGTGCAGATGGGGTCCCCGTGAATCACCAAGAGAAGCCGCGACAGCAAGAGGGAGGGTGCCGGCCCGCCAGGGAGACAATCCGTTCCAGGGAAGCCAGCAGATGCAAGTGAAGATCCAGGTCCCAGGAGCACAATCGTTGATCCGCAGTCAGAGATCCTCGTTGGGTATTTGCTGAACCAGAGAATCTCCAGGAGCAGTTGTACAGAGAAAGAAAAAATTTGGAAGAAAAAATGTCACCCTCTATCGCCAGCGGTAGCTATGACCGCCTCAAGTTAGGTATAGTGATTGCAGAAATGGCGAGAAAAAGGAGAGGAGTAGACAGCGCCTACCGGCGCCAAAGGATGGAATAGCAACAACAAGTTATGTAATGTAGCCGCAAAAAAGGCGGGATAAAGGAGAGGTAGTAAACAGCGCCCTCTGGTGCCGAAGGATGGAATAGCAACAACAAGTTTATGCAATGTAGCCGCAAAAAGGCGGGAAAAAGGAGCAGCGCCCTCTGGCGCCGAAGGATGGTATAGCAACAACAAGTTATACAGTGTAGCCGCAAAAATGGCGGGAAAATTTGGCGGGAAATAGTTGCTGAGTCATCCAGAGAGCTAAACAGTTTTTAAGGCAATAGGGAGCCGCAGTAAATATCGGAAAGGATCTCACCTGTAAAATATAACTTTGGAAGACAGTAGTTGAAGAGGATAATTGCCTTTTCTTGGTGGAGATGCAGGAAATCCCAAGAACAGAGCTTGTGGAAGAAGAAGCAAGAATCTCAGGGAGAACAACAACGGTCCTGGATTGATGATTTCAAGGGAAATCCTCCATGCAGTGTAGATGAACCGGGCTCAGAGCTGGATGTAAGCGGCAGCAGACAAAGAGAGTCCTGGTAGCTGAGGAGAGACCCGGGACCGCCGCTCCACCGCGGGTGGCGGGAAAAGCGGGGGAGACCCGGGAAAAGGCGGGAAAACTCTTGATGTGGGTTTTAAGGTCCAATAAGTTCTCCAGGACGAAGTAGATCCCTGGGAAGTAGTTGTAGAGGTCCAGAGAAGGTCCCAAAGGAGAAAAATTGCAGGTGAATGAAGAAGGAGAAGAGGTCTCAGAGGAACTCCTGTGTTGGAGATTGAGGTGGTGCAGAAGTCCGGAAAAAAGGATATTCAGTTGATCCAGAATGTTCCTGGTGATGGTACCGAATGATCTTTGTAGGTGTAGAAGGATTTCTTCGGTCAAGAAGGAATCCTGTTGGTTTTTCAGGCCGAGTTGCGGGAGCTCCAGCTACACACGTCTGCTCAGCATGAGATTCGAAGCCACGCCCTGAATTTTTCTCCAAAACTACTGGAGCTGTGATGCTGTTCTTTGGGATTCCTGCTTAGGTTCATAAAGAGAGCAGAATGGGACAAAAAAATTTGAATGTATCTTCTTTCTAGCCAGAGATATAGTCAAACGTATGCTTAAATGTCTATTTTCACTGTTTAGACGCGAAAACACACTTTCATGTCAAAGCAATGAATTTTTCTCCAAAACTACTGGAGCTGTGATGCTGTTCTTTAGGACTCCTGCTTAGGTTCATAAAGAGAGCAGAATGGGACAAAAAATTTGAATGTATCTTCTTTCTAGCCAGAGATATAGTCAAACGTATGCTTAAATGTCTATTTTCACTGTTTAGACGCGAAAAACACACTTACATGTCAAAGCAATGAATTTTTCTCCAAAACTACTGGAGCTGTGATGCTGTTCTTTGGGATTCCTGCTTAGGTTCATAAAGAGAGCAGAATGGGACAAAAAATTTGAATGTATCTTCTTTCTAGCCAGAGATATAGTCAAACGTATGCTTAAATGTCTATTTTCACTGTTTAGACGCGAAAACACACTTTCATGTCAAAGCAATGAATTTTTCTCCAAAACTACTGGAGCTGTGATGCTGTTCTTTGGGATTCCTGCTTAGGGTCATAAAGAGAGCAGAATGGGACAAAAAATTTGAATGTATCTTCTTTTTAGCCAGAGATATAGTCAAACGTATGCTTAAATGTCTATTTTCACTGTTTAGACGCGAAAACACACTTTCATGTCAAAGCAATGAATTTTTCTCCAAAACTACTGGAGCTGTGATGCTGTTCTTTGGGATTCCTGCTTAGGTTCATAAAGAGAGCAGAATGGGACAAAAAATTTGAATGTATCTTCTTTTTAGCCAGAGATATAGTCAAACGTATGCTTAAATGTCTATTTTCACTGTTTAGACGCGAAAACACACTTTCATGTCAAAGCAATAAATTTTTCTCCAAAACTACTGGAGCTGTAATGCTGTTCTTTGGGATTCCTGCTTAGGTTCATAAAGAGAGCAGAATGGGACAAAAAATTTGAATGTATCTTCTTTCTAGCCAGAGATATAGTCAAACGTATGCTTAAATGTCTATTTTCACTGTTTAGACGCGAAAACACACTTTCATGTCAAAGCAATGAATTTTTCTCCAAAACTACTGGAGCTGTGATGCTGTTCTTTGGGATTCCTGCTTAGGTTCATAAAGAGAGCAGAATGGGACAAAAAATTTGAATGTATCTTCTTTCTAGCCAGAGATATAGTCAAACGTATGCTTAAATGTCTATTTTCACTGTTTAGATGCGAAAACACACTTTCATGTCAAAGCAATGAATTTTTCTCCAAAACTACTGGAGCTGTGATGCTGTTCTTTGGGATTCCTGCTTAGGTTCATAAAGAGAGCAGAATGGGACAAAAAATTTGAATGTATCTTCTTTTTAGCCAGAGATATAGTCAAACGTATGCTTAAATGTCTATTTTCACTGTTTAGACGCGAAAACACACTTTCATGTCAAAGCAATGAATTTTTCTCCAAAACTACTGGAGCTGTGATGCTGTTATTTGGGATTCCTGCTTAGGTTCATAAAGAGAGCAGAATGGGACAAAAAATTTGAATGTATCTTCTTTCTAGCCAGAGATATAGTCAAACGTATGCTTAAATGTCTATTTTCACTGTTTAGACGCGAAAACACACTTTCATGTCAAAGCAATGAATTTTTCTCCAAAACTACTGGAGCTGTGATGCTGTTCTTTGGGATTCCTGCTTAGGTTCATAAAGAGAGCAGAATGGGACAAAAAATTTGAATGTATCTTCTTTTTAGCCAGAGATATAGTCAAACGTATGCTTAAATGTCTATTTTCACTGTTTAGACGCGAAAACACACTTTCATGTCAAAGCAATAAATTTTTCTCCAAAACTACTGGAGCTGTAATGCTGTTCTTTGGGATTCCTGCTTAGGTTCATAAAGAGAGCAGAATGGGACAAAAAATTTGAATGTATCTTCTTTCTAGCCAGAGATATAGTCAAATGTATGCTTAAATGTCTATTTTCACTGTTTAGACGCGAAAACACACTTTCATGTCAAAGCAATGAATTTTTCTCCAAAACTACTGGAGCTGTGATGCTGTTCTTTGGGATTCCTGCTTAGGTTCATAAAGAGAGCAGAATGGGACAAAAAATTTGAATGTATCTTCTTTCTAGCCAGAGATATAGTCAAACGTATGCTTAAATGTCTATTTTCACTGTTTAGACGCGAAAACACACTTTCATGTCAAAGCAATGAATTTTTCTCCATATCTAATTGTTTTTATTATATTATATATAAAGTGAGAGGGGACGGGTTGGGAAAGGAAGGATACATAAATGAAAAAGGGAAGTGGGGGGGAGGTTAAGGGAGGGAAACAAACAGCATATAGATACATGAATAGAGTATAAATCGTATGAGAAAATACAAATATAACAAATAACATGGTCGGAATTAACAGTCAGTTTTACAATGAAGTATAAATCGACCGACAAAGTATATACAGAACAATTGAAAAATTGAGCAACGATGAAGTTAGATATGAGAATGAAATATTGGTATAGAGCAGAATCAGAACAAGAATAGAGTGATTCGTGGTGTTTTTAATTTTCGAACACATGGATCTATGTCAAAAGGGCAAGAAGTCTAGAATAATTACTGAGGCAGTATTTAAGTCGAGGAAGATTTAAGGTAGAAGGGATGGGCAATAAATGGTGAGCCAGGGTTCCCACTGAAGTAGATATTTTGGCCATTTATTGGCTCTTGTGGCAAAAGAGTATTCGTGGATACAGTGGGTAGTGACTCTGTCTATTAGGTTCGTAAGAGATGGAGGACCTGGTTGTCTCCACCTAGCGGCCAGCAGGATCTTGGCAGTGAGAATAATATGAGAGATCAGAGGTTTGAAATGTGGATGAAGATCTTCCACGCCAATTAGCAAGAGAGCCAATTGGGGGTGAAGCTGAAGTGGAGTTTCGTGACAGATCTTATCAAAGAGGCAACATCCGTCCAGAATTGTTGTATTTTCGGGCATGACCAGAAAATGTGAGAGAGGGTGCCTTTCTCACCACATGCTCTCCAGCACAGTGGGGATTGATCCGGGTAACTCCGATTAATTAGTACTGGGGTATAATACCAACGGGAAACGAGTTTGTAATGACTCTCATGCATGGTGGCGCACTTAGAGCTAGAGTAGGCAGATTTGAGAGTTTTAGGGAATTTATCCAGATCGATTTTAATGTTCAATTCGGCTTCCCAAGATGTGAGAAACGATAAATAAGGGAGATCCAGATCCTCATTTAAGATTCGGTAGAGTCTGTTTGTCGTCCATAACGATTCCTTTTGGGAAAGTCTGATAAGCTCGGTAATAATGGAAGGTAGTTTGAAATCAGGACTATGAGATAAAAAATAGGAGTTCAGGGATCTCCAATGTGTCCTATCATCTCTTGTGAGTGGGAAATCGTTCTGCATATCTTGGAAAGGTTTCAGATGGCCGTCTTGAAGTAAGTCTTGGATATAGGTATTTTCTCGTATTTTCCAGCGGGAAAGGTCCAGTTTGGGAATTAAAATTTCCAATGTTTCCAGGGGGATATTCTTGAGGATAATCCTTGTGGAATATTTGTGGGCCTTATTCGTCAGCGATTTCCAGGCCTGCACTGTCGCCTTGATAATCGGGTGTGAGGGGAGTTTCATACGTGGATTAAGTAAGTAAGCTATTAGAAGGATTTTCAAAGATTTGTGAGTGTATGATTCTTCAATAGAGGTCCAGGGGAGATCAGGAAGGTCAAGAAGCCATTTTTGGGAGAGCTTAATTAGTGAGGCATAATAATAATTGAAGAGGTTGGGTATCCCCAGGCCAGCAGACAGTTTGTGGCGCTGAAGAGAAGAGGATGCCACTCTTGAACTCTTCCCTTGCCAGATGAATGTACGAAGTTGAGCTTGCAATTTAGTAAACCAGGTTCTCGGGATGAATAGAGGGATTGAGCGAATCATGTAAAGGAATCTTGGGAAGAGAAGCATCTTGAATGATTCAATCCTACTTATCCATGATAGGTCAAGTTTAGAGAGACGCTGGTATTCCGAAGAGAAAGAGTTATACAGTGATGTGAAGTTGGAGTGGACCATATCTTTCAGAGGTTTTGTTAAGATGACACCCAAGTAGGAAATCTCCTTATCTTTCCAAGAAAAGTTAAATTGCTCCTTGAGGTATAAGAGGAGAGTTTCGTCTATGTTGAAATCTAGGATCTGGGACTTAGCTGCGTTGATTTTGTAATAGGAGACTCGAGAGTAGTCGTTGAGCTCAATAAGTACGTGTCTCAGGGATTTCAGAGGGTTGGTTATTGATAGAAGAAGATCATCAGCAAATAGAGATATCTTGTGATGGTGTTTGTCAATTGGGATTCCCTTGATGTCATTGTTTTTTCTAATATTTGCAGCCAGAGGTTCAATAAAGAGCGCGAATAGTAGTGGGGAAAGGGGACAACCTTGTCTCGTACCATTGGAGAGGTAGAATTTGGGAGACAAGGTGGTGTTGGAGAGAACCCTAGCTGCAGGTGAATTATACATAGATCCAATAAGTCTTAGAATATTACCTTTGATGCCAAATTTTTTGAGAGTGCTGAATAAGAACTGCCAGTTGACCCTATCAAATGCCTTCTCGGCGTCAAGAGCCAAGAAGGCAGATGGTTGGGCAGATGTTTCAGTGGCAGAAATTAAGTTCAGGGCGCGACGTGTGGCATCAGTGGTGGTGCGGGTTGGAATGAAGCCGGCTTGATCCGGATGGATTAATTTCTGAACGCACTTACTCAGTCTATTGGCGGCTAGTTTGGCAATTAGTTTTGTGTCGGTGTTCAGAAGCGATATTGGACGATAGTTTTTTACATCAGATGGGTCCCCTTTGTCCTTGTATATAACCGTGATGGTGGCTTCTAGCATATCCTCTGATAGAAATCCCTGAGATGCGACATGGTTGGCTAATCTAGTTAGATATGGGGCGAGAGTTTGTTTGAAAATCTTGTAAAGTTCAGATTGAAAACCGTCTGGGCCAGGAGCTTTCTCCACTTTTGATTTATCAATGGCATCCATGATCTCTATGAGGGAATAAGGTGAATTTAAGTCAGAGAGTTCAGAGGGCGTTAAAGAAGGTAAGTCCAGTTTGTCCAAGTAATCACGTATGTCATCCCCATTCGGGGTGTAGGTAGATTGGAGGTTTTGTAGGTTGTAGAGAGATGAGTAAAAGGAGGCAAATTCCCCCGTGATGTCTCCAGGGTGGTGATGGAGTTTACTATGGTGGTCCTTAATTACCTTTATTCTGGCTTTTGTCCTTTGGTATTTAATTTTTTGCGCCAGTAATTTGGACGGTCTGTCATCCGAGTGGTAGTGTAGAGATTTTAGTTTCTGGTTAAGGTTGTCATACTCCAAGGTGAGTATGGATTTTAGTTCCAAACGAAGCTTAAAGATCTCTTCCAAGATTTGGGGGTTCATGGAGGATTGATGGAGTGTTTCTAGTTCCTGGATTTTGGCCAGTGTGGATTTGAGCTTCTGCTGGTTGTTTTTGAGAAGTTGGGCGTTCAGTTGGATTAGCTTGCCTCTCATAACCACTTTAAAGGCTGACCATAGAGTTTGTGGTGAAATGTCAGGGGTATCATTATCTTGGAAATAATGGAGTATTGTATCTTCGATTTCTTGTTTGTAGGATGGATGGGAATATAGAAAACTATTATTCCTCCATTGTCTGGGTGATGTAGTTTTTGGACCAATTTTGAAGTCAAATGTGATGGGGGCATGGTCAGACCAAGATCTTATCCCTATCTCAACCTTGGTGATTTTAGGAAGAGTAAATATTCCGGCTAGTATCAAATCGATTCTTGAATAGGAATTGTGGACTTTGGAAAAAAAAGAGTATTCAATTGAGGAGGAGTTAAGGCATCGAAATGCATCATAGAGATCATTCCTGTAAAGCCAGGGGTCGAGTGATTCGTTGTTTTTATTTCTTCCTTTGTTGGAAGAGTCGGTTAAGCTATTGGGGACGGTGTTAAAATCCCCAAAGAGAATAAGATCTCCCTGTATCTTATCTCTGATTATCCTCATTATTTTGTTTAAAAATGTTTTTTGGGCTTTATTAGGGGCGTAGATGCAAATGAGGGTAAACAGGTGATTGTTGATCTTGCAAATGAGCATTAGGTACCGTCCCTCAGAGTCCTCAATCCTATCAATGTGCTCGAAAACAACACTATCTCTGATCATGATAGCAACACCAGCTTTTTTCTTCTGATTATTAGCATAATAGATAGTTTGAAACTGTTTGTTGCTGATTCTATGAGGTTGGAGGGATGAAAATTTCGTTTCCTGAAGGCCTACAATATCAGCCTTAGAGTCTCTGATTGTTTTCCATAGATAATATCTAGTTGGGGGGAGTTTAAACCGTTGGTATTTAGAGAGAGAAAACGTAGAGACATGTTTAGTAGTTGGGGAGTTGTAAAATAGATTCAGTTGTGGTTATTAAGATGGTTTTGTTTCAGATTTGTTCGGATATAGTGAGTTAAAATAAAGAAGTGAATAATGCTCTGTGGGTCGATTTAAGAGAGTGAGACGTCACTCAATAGTCAATGGAGGGGATTAAATATCACGTTATATTTCCTCCTTTTTGTGGCTTGTGTTATTGGCCTGCATCGCAGCCTTAGTAACGGGTTAATGATTTATTTAAGAAACAACAATGCCTAGGTCCCTGAGTATGTCTAGACCTCTCTTAAGCTCTGGGATGGTATGAAAGCGTCCTTTATAGTGAAACATAATTTTAGTTGGGTTAAAACCCCATTTGTAGGGGATAGATTTTTCCTGCAGGATTTTGGTGATTGGGGATAATTCTTTCCTTTGTAGCATGGTCGGTTTCGATATGTCGGCAAAGATTCTTATATTTTGGAATGGTGTGGGCAAAGACTTTTTCTCCTTCATAAAGTCCATTATTTGGTCTCTGGTATGGAGAAAGTGGAGTTTAACCAATACATCCCTGGGGGATCTCTGTGGGTAAAGATTTGGGTTTACTAAGGCGATATGCTGAGTCAATCGTAAGGTCAAGGTCTGTCAGAGTAGGGATTGCTTTTTTCAGTAAGCGTTTTATGAATTGGTTGAGTTGGTTAGGTGGGACCGATTCTTCAATGCTCCTGAACTTTAAATTTTGACGTCTGTCTTTATCTTCTAGTTCATTAAGTTTGTTCTGCATGTTTTTACATTTTCCTTCAAGAGTGGTATGTTCTTTGGTCAGGGCCTCATGTTTGGTAATTAGAGCAGATATATCAGTTTTATTTGCTTCTACTTTATGTGCGATCCTATCTACATTTATTTGCATAAGGTCAAATTTATTTTCCAGCTTCTGTTCAAAGGCATTGTTTTTCCTATCTAGGGCATAAAAGATGTCCTTAAAGAAGTTCTTGTCGATTGGGCCAGTCCAGTCAATCCCTTCAAACGTGTCCTGCGGCTGGGGGGAGGAAAGTTCCTTCCTTGGTTTCTGCTTGAGAGGACTAGTGTTTGGGGTGTCATCCGATTCAGAAGAATCCGGAGAGTTCCGATTGTAGTGGGTATGTGACTTCTTTTTAGAGTCTAGGTCTTTTCTCTTTTGAGAGGGGGCCTGCGGCTTGACGAAGTTGGTCTCGTCCATGGATATTTGGGAGGAAACGTCCTGGTCACTGTTGGAGTGTCGAGGAGATCTGGATCTGTGTTTAGCTTGTGCGTGAGCAGATTTAGTAGAGGGTCTAGGTGGCTTGGGAGAAGACATATCTAGGTCTATTGCACTTATAATATGTTGTAGCAAGAACTAGTACAAAGTGTAGTGAGAGATAATTATTTATGAGGGTTGATTCTTGATGTAGTCCAGTGAGCAAGTATATAGGTAAATCAGAAAACTGAGTTGGATAAATATACTGGGGAAAAGAGTGTTGATTGCCAAGACCCTGTAAGCGAAACAAACCTAGCAGTCACAGTGGGAGTCAATAGGATCTGTAAGGCGCAGTTTATGCACGGAGAAGATCCTCTGGATATGCTATATTAGGTATCTTGTCAAAAGTGGGAAAGGGTATGAGGGCTTTAAAGTGTGAGAAGATGTCTAGTAGGAAATGGTAATATTAGAGTAAGGGTCTGGGGGTCAAGAATACTTTAATAATGTTAAATGCAGATGGTCTGCGTAGATAAGCCCCTGTAGTAAGATTTAAAGTTGTTGTTTAGTATTAGGGACACTGTGTCAATTAGTAAGTTAGTTAGATAGGGGATCTAAGTCGCTTAATGTGGAGATATTTGGGGAGGCTTAGATCTAATTTGTCTATATCAACTACAAAAAAGCAGAACAATATGTAGAATGTAGGTCTACAATATAAAGAGGTGAGTTAAAATGCGGAGAAAAGAAGAGGAAAGGGAAGTAGATGATGAGGAAGTATAGTCAATATTTTGTAGAGAAATAAGAGATAGAGAAATGGGAAAGTAAAGTCAAAGCAGAAAACAAAGAACAAGAGGCATGGAAACACCAGAGAGAAGTATACCTACACAATTTAGTCAACGTCGGGGAGAAACACGAGATAGATCGCCGTAACGAAGATCCAAATCCGGAGGTCCCGAAGTGGAGAGTGGTTCGGCAGTAGGGGATATGTCAATCCCGTGTAGTCTTTTTGTTCACAGAGTTCGACAGAGATCCCTATGGTGCTGTTCTTTGGGATTTCTATGAAACCAAAAATAGCGATAGATGGAAACACATAACAGTTCGTAGAACCGGAATCTCAGTCCAGAAGTCCAGAGGAGGAGAGTGGATCCGGTAGTAAGGGAGACAGCAGTTCCGTAGAAACGTGAAGTCCAGAAAGGAGAGGAGGGCTTAGAGTTCTATGGCAGGTATTCAGATCCTTGTGGCAAAAAAGTAAGATCGTCGGAAAAGTTACAAAAGTAACAAGTAAGACCCGCTGGTGATGAGGGTTGCTGGGTTCACAGGTCACAGGCAGGGCAATAGCGAGTCGTCATGTAATGTTCCTGGCCGTCAGGAATCGCCAGTCATACAAGGTGCGTTGCTGTAGTAATGTAGCTTGAGATCCAGCGAGTCGCGGTAGAATCCAGGCTGTGGCGTGTGTGTTGCTATAGTAACCAGCGAGTCGTTTGTTGGGACTCCGGAGAAGTAGAGAGAGCGTACTATTGGCTGGGTGCGTTGTTGTAATATAGTAGCATAAGATCCAGCGAGTCGCGGTGCAATCCAAGAAGTAGCGGGTATGTCGCTATGGTAACCAGCGAGTCATTTGATGAAGCTCCGCAAAAGAAATGAGATCATGCGAGTAGCTGGATGTGTTGCCGTAATGATATGGTGTGAGGCCCAGCGAGTCGCGGTGAAGAACAAGGCGTGGCGTGTGTATCGTTTACTGTATCTAGCGAGTCACTAGATAAAGCTCCTCAGAGGTAGCGTGAGACAGGGACAATAGTAGTAATGGATGTCCCAGAAAATGGAGCGGCAAACGAGGAGGGCAGCGGGACAGCAACAGTTCAATGAGGGACAAACGAAGTAGCCCGCAGAACAGTCGGGAAATGGGCACCGCAACTCTCAGGAGGAGACTTGAGGGGTCAAGAGACCTAGCATGCAGCTAGAACGGGGACAAGTTCAAATACTTGCAGCCGTATGTGGACTGGAGGAAACCAGGGGGGTCTCCATTAAACAATATGCAGAGGCAAAGATGTCACAATCAGAGGATATTTTGGAATAAAGTTGGAAAAAAAGGCACAGGAGATTATCACTCCCTATAGCCAGCGGTTGCTATGACCACTCAAGAAAATAAAAAAATAAAAAAATCAGCACCTTCCGGCGCTAGCGGTCGGTCTGGCCGCAGCAAGTTGAGTACATCTGTTGCGCATGTATTGGAGAAGAAGTCGGAGAAAAGGCTGGAGCCAGCGCCCCCTGCCGCAAACAGTTGGTATTACAACTTGTTATTGTAGAGCGAAATTGGCTGGGAGAAAAGGCGGGAAAAAAAACTGAGGTGGAGGGAGCGCCCTCTACCTCTAGCAGTTGGTACTGCCGCCTCTTAGTATAATATATAGAGGCAAAAATGGCGGGAAAAAATGGCGGGAAAAAAATGCAGTGTCATCCAGCAAGCTCTCCAAGCACCAAAAGTCACCAGAAGAACAAAGGGGAAACAAAAGAAGAACAGGAAGAGTCCCACCTGGATTTTTGCTGGATTCTAACTGTTTTTTTCTCCTCTTCTTTTTGCAGGAAATAAGAATTGTAGGTGTGGAAGGGATTGCAAGTAACTCAGCTCCACCACCCGTGCTGGATGAGGGGAGAGTTACCGATGAAGAAGGGAAGAGCTCTCGGTGTGCAGCCCGCACAGGGGAATTCCAACAACAGAGGGCTGAGTCGGGTTTTAGAGCCGGGTATTGCCGATGGAGTCTACTGAAGATCTCGAGGTCACCGCTGAGCTGCTGCAATAACGTGAAGGCAAGGGAGCACCGGAGGAGTACCGGAGACAAGCGGGAAGAGTTCCGGTGCTGGTGTTAGGGTCCAGCGGGTCCCGGGGACCGGGTAAAAGCCCCGAATTGCAAGTGAAAGTGTCTGGGGAGTATCCAAAGGCGGCTGTAGTCCAGGAGGAGAATAAAGTAAAGGAGTCTCCAGAGATCAGGTTGGTCCTGAAGTCCAGGAAGGTGGAAAAAAATCAGGAAAAAAGGAGGTCCAGTCAATCCAAAGGTCCCAGGTGGAAGTTCTAATAAATCCAAGTCGGTGTAGATGGAATTCTCCCCTGAGGAAGAAGACCAGTCGGGTTTTTAGGCTGAGATGTGGGAGCTCGAGCTAAACACGACCGTTCATGATGAGCTCCAAAGCCACGCCCCTGAATTTTTCTCCAAAACTACTGGAGCTGTGATGCTGTTCTTTGGGATTCCTGCTTAGGTTCATAAAGAGAGCAGAATGGGACAAAAAATTTGAATGTATCTTCTTTCTAGCCAGAGATATAGTCAAACGTATGCTTAAATGTCTATTTTCACTGTTTCGACGCGAAAACACACTTTCATGTCAAAGCAATGAATTTTTCTCCAAAACTACTGGAGCTGTGATGCTGTTCTTTGGGATTCCTGCTTAGGTTCATAAAGAGAGCAGAATGGGACAAAAAATTTGAATGTATCTTCTTTCTAGCCAGAGATATAGTCAAACGTATGCTTAAATGTCTATTTTCACTGTTTCGACGCGAAAACACACTTTCATGTCAAAGCAATGAAGTTTTCTCCAAAACTACTGGAGCTGTGATGCTGTTCTTTGGGATTCCTGCTTAGGTTCATAAAGAGAGCAGAATGGGACAAAAATTTGAATGTATCTTCTTTTTAGCCAGAGATATAGTCAAACGTATGCTTAAATGTCTATTTTCACTGTTTAGACGCGAAAACACACTTTCATGTCAAAGCAATAAATTTTTCTCCAAAACTACTGGAGCTGTGATGCTGTTCTTTGGGATTCCTGCTTAGGTTCATAAAGAGAGCAGAATGGGACAAAAAAGTTGAATGTATCTTCTTTCTAGCCAGAGATATAGTCAAACATATGCTTAAATGTCTATTTTCACTGTTTAGACGCGAAAACACACTTTCATGTCAGAGCAATGAATTTTTCTCCAAAACTACTGGAGCTGTGATGCTGTTCTTTGGGATTCCTGCTTAGGTTCATAAAGAGAGCAGAATGGGACAATAAATTTGAATGTATCTTCTTTCTAGCCAGAGATATAGTCAAACGTATGCTTAAATGTCTATTTTCACTGTTTAGACGCGAAAACACACTTTCTTGTCAAAGCAATGAATTTTTCTCCAAAACTACTGGAGCTGTGAGGCTGTCTTTGGGATTCCTGCTTAGGTTCATAAAGAGAGCAGAATGGGACAAAAAATTTGAATGTATCTTCTTTCTAGCCAGAGATATAGTCAAACGTATGCTTAAATGTCTATTTTCACTGTTTAGACGCGAAAACACACTTTCATGTCAAAGCAATGAATTTTTCTCCAAAACTACTGGAGCTGTGATGCTGTTCTTTGGGATTCCTGCTTAGGTTCATAAAGAGAGCAGAATTGGGACAAAAAATTTGAATGTATCTTCTTTCTAGCCAGAGATATAGTCAAACGTATGCTTAAATGTCTATTTTCACTGTTTAGACGCGAAAACACACTTTCATGTCAAAGCAATGAATTTTTCTCCAAAACTACTGGAGCTGTGATGCTGTTCTTTGGATTCCTGCTTAGGTTCATAAAGAGAGCAGAATGGGACAAAAAATTTGAATGTATCTTCTTTCTAGCCAGAGATATAGTCAAACGTATGCTTAAATGTCTATTTTCACTGTTTAGACGCGAAAACACACTTTCATGTCAAAGCAATGAATTTTTCTCCAAAACTACTGGAGCTGTGATGCTGTTCTTTGGGATTCCTGCTTAGGTTCATAAAGAGAGCAGAATGGGACAAAAAATTTGAATGTATCTTCTTTCTAGCCAGAGATATAGTCAAACGTATGCTTAAATGTCTATTTTCACTGTTTAGAGCGAAAACACACTTTCATGTCAAAGCAATGAATTTTTCTCCAAAACTACTGGAGCTGTGATGCTGTTCTTTGGATTCCTGCTTAGGTTCATAAAGAGAGCAGAATGGGACAAAAAATTTGAATGTATCTTCTTTCTAGCCAGAGATATAGTCAAACGTATGCTTAAATGTCTATTTTCACTGTTTAGACGCGAAAACACACTTTCATGTCAAAGCAATGAATTTTTCTCCAAAACTACTGGAGCTGTGATGCTGTTCTTTGGGATTCCTGCTTAGTTCATAAAGAGAGCAGAATGGGACAAAAAATTTGAATGTATCTTCTTTCTAGCCAGAGATATAGTCAAACGTATGCTTAAATGTCTATTTTCACTGTTTAGACGCGAAAACACACTTTCATGTCAAAGCAATGAATTTTTCTCCAAAACTACTGGAGCTGAGATGCTGTTCTTTGGGATTCCTGCTTAGGTTCATAAAGAGAGCAGAATGGGACAAAAAATTTGATGTATCTTCTTTCTAGCCAGAGATATAGTCAAATATGCTTAAATGTCTATTTTCACTGTTTAGACGCGAAAACACACTTCATGTCAAAGCAATAATTTTTCTCCAAAACTACTGGAGCTGGATGCTGTTCTTTGGGATTCCTGCTTAGGTTCATAAAGAGAGCAGAATGGGACAAAAAAATTTGAATGTATCTTCTTTCAGCAAGATATAGTCAAACGTATGCTTAAATGTCTATTTATGTTAGAGCGAAAACACATTTCATGTCAAAGCAATGAATTTTTCTCCAAACACTGGAGCTGTGATGCTGTTCTTTGGATCCTGCTTAGTTCATAAAGAGAGCAAATGGGACAAAAAATTTGAATGTATCTTCTTTCTAGCGAGATATAGTCAAACGTATGCTTAAATGTCTATTTTCACTGTTTAGACGCGAAAACACACTTCATGTCAAAGCAATGAATTTTTCTCCAAAACTACTGGAGCTGTGATGCTGTTCTTTGGGATTCCTGCTTAGGTTCATAAAGAGAGCAGAATGGGACAAAAATTGAATGATCTTCTTTCTAGCCAGAGATATAGTCAAACGTATGCTTAAATGTCTATTTTCACTGTTTAGACGCGAAAACACACTTTCATGTCAAAGCAATGAATTTTTCTCCAAAACTACTGGAGCTGTGATGCTGTTCTTTGGGATCCTGCTTAGGTCATAAAGAGAGCAGAATGGGACAAAAATTGAATGTATCTTCTTTTAGCCAGAGATATAGTCAAACGTATGTTAAATGTCTATTTTCACTGTTTAACGCGAAAACACACTTTCATGTCAAAGCAATAATTTTTCTCCAAAACTACTGGAGCTGTGATGCTGTTCTTTGGGATTCCTGCTTAGGTTCATAAAGAGAGCAAATGGGACAAAAAATTTGAAGTATCTTCTTTTAGCCAAGATATAGTCAAACGTATGCTTAAATGTCTATTTTCACTGTTTAGACGCGAAACACACTTTCATGTCAAAGCAATAATTTTTCTCCAAACTACTGGAGCTGTATGCTGTTCTTTGGATTCCTGCTTAGTTCATAAAGAGAGCAGAATGGGACAAAAAAATTTGAATGTATCTTCTTCTAGCCAGAGATATAGTCAACGTATGCTTAAATGTCTATTTTCACTGTTTAGACGCGAAAACACACTTCATGTCAAAGCAATGAATTTTCTCCAAAACTACTGGAGCTGTGATGCTGTTCTTTGGGATTCCTGCTTAGGTTCATAAAGAGAGCAGAATGGACAAAAAATTTGAATGTATCTTCTTCTAGCCAGAGATTAGTCAAACGTATGCTTAAATGTCTATTTTCACTGTTTAGACGCGAAAACACACTTTCATGTCAAAGCAATGAATTTTTCTCCAAAACTACTGGAGCTGTGATGCTGTTCTTTGGATTCCTGCTTAGGTTCATAAAGAGAGCAGAATGGGACAAAAAATTTGAATGTATCTTCTTTTAGCAGAGATATGTCAACGTATGCTTAAATGTCTATTTTCACTGTTTAGACGCGAAAACACACTTTCATGTCAAGCAATGAATTTTTCTCCAAAC
The DNA here is from genome assembly GCA_033576535.1 of Allobates femoralis. Taxonomy (NCBI): domain Eukaryota; kingdom Metazoa; phylum Chordata; class Amphibia; order Anura; family Aromobatidae; genus Allobates; species Allobates femoralis. Next base: position 76,397 of record JARQOC010000044.1, on the reverse strand, counting down.
TACTGAGCTGTGATGCTGTTTTTGGGATTCTGCTTAGGTTCATAAAGAGAGCAGAATGGGACAAAAAATTTGAATGTATCTTCTTTCTAGCCAGAGATATAGTCAAACGTATGCTTAAATGTCTATTTTCACTGTTTAGACGCGAAAACACACTTTCATGTCAAAGCAATGAATTTTTCTCCAAAACTACTGGAGCTGTGATGCTGTTCTTTGGGATTCCTGCTTAGGTTCATAAAGAGAGCAGAATGGGACAAAAAATTTGAATGTATCTTCTTTCTAGCCAGAGATATAGTCAACGTATGCTTAAATGTCTATTTTCACTGTTTAGACGCGAAAACACACTTTCATGTCAAAGCAATGAATTTTTCTCCAAACTACTGGAGCTGTGATGTGTTCTTTGGGATTCTGCTTAGGTCATAAAGAGAGCAGAATGGGACAAAAAATTGAATGTATCTTCTTTTAGCCAGAGAATAGTCAAACGTTATGCTTAATGTCTATTTTCACTGTTTAGACGCGAAAACACACTTTCATGTCAAAGCAATAATTTTTCTCAAACTACTGGAGCTGTAATGCTGTTCTTTGGATTCCGCTTAGTTCATAAAGAGAGCAAATGGACAAAAAATTTGAATGTATCTTCTTTCTAGCCAGAGATATAGTCAAAGTATGCTTAAATGTCTATTTTCACTGTTTAGACGCGAAAACACACTTTCATGTCAAAGCAATGAATTTTTCTCCAAATACTGAGCTGTGATGCTGTTTTGGGATCCTGCTTAGGTTATAAGGAAGCAGAATGGGACAAAAAATTTGAATGTATCTTCTTTCTAGCCAGAGATATAGTCAAACGTATGCTTAAATGTCTATTTTCACTGTTTAGACGCGAAAACACACTTTCATGTCAAAGCAATGAATTTTTCTCCAAAACTACTGGAGCTGTGATGCTGTTCTTTGGGATTCCTGCTTAGGTTCATAAAGAGAGCAGAATGGGACAAAAATTTGAATGTATCTTCTTTCTAGCCAGAGATATAGTCAAACGTATGCTTAAATGTCTATTTTCACTGTTTAGACGCGAAAACACACTTTCATGTCAAAGCAATGAATTTTTCTCCAAAACTACTGGAGCTGTGATGCTGTTATTTGGGATTCCTGCTTAGGTTCATAAAGAGAGCAGAATGGGACAAAAAATTTGAATGTATCTTCTTTCTAGCCAGAGATATAGTCAAACGTATGCTTAAATGTCTATTTTCACTGTTTAGACGCGAAAACACACTTTCATGTCAAAGCAATGAATTTTTCTCCAAAACTACTGGAGCTGTGATGCTGTTCTTTGGGATTCCTGCTTAGGTTCATAAAGAGAGCAGAATGGGACAAAAAATTTGAATGTATCTTCTTTCTAGCCAGAGATATAGTCAAACGTATGCTTAAATGTCTATTTTCACTGTTTAGACGCGAAAACACACTTTCATGTCAAAGCAATGAATTTTTCTCCATATCTAATTGTTTTTATTATATTATATATAAAGTGAGAGGGGACGGGTTGGGAAAGGAAGGATACATAAATGAAAAAGGGAAGTGGGGGGGAGGTTAAGGGAGGGAAACAAACAGTATATAGATACATGAATAGAGTATAAATCGTATGAGAAAATACAAATATAACAAATAACATGGTCGGAATTAACAGTCAGTTTTACAATGAAGTATAAATCGACCGACAAAGTATATACAGAACAATTGAAAAATTGAGCAACGATGAAGTTAGATATGAGAATGAAATATTGGTATAGAGCAGAATCAGAACAAGAATAGAGTGATTTGTGGTGTTTTTAATTTTCGAACACATGGATCTATGTCAAAAGGGCAAGAAGTCTAGAATAATTACTGAGGCAGTATTTAAGTCGAGGAAGATTTAAGGTAGAAGGGATGGGCAATAAATGGTGAGCCAGGGTTCCCACTGAAGTAGATATTTTGGCCATTTATTGGCTCTTGTGGCAAAAGAGTATTCGTGGATACAGTGGGTAGTGACTCTGTCTATTAGGTTCGTAAGAGATGGAGGACCTGGTTGTCTCCACCTAGCGGCCAGCAGGATCTTGGCAGTGAGAATAATATGAGAGATCAGAGGTTTGAAATGTGGATGAAGATCTTCCACGCCAATTAGCAAGAGAGCCAATTAGGGGGTGAAGCTGAAGTGGAGTTTCGTGACAGATCTTATCAAAGAGGCAACATCCGTCCAGAATTGTTGTATTTTCGGGCATGACCAGAAAATGTGAGAGAGGGTGCCTTTCTCACCACATGCTCTCCAGCACAGTGGGGATTGATCCGGGTAACTCCGATTAATTAGTACTGGGGTATAATACCAACGGGAAACGAGTTTGTAATGACTCTCATGCATGGTGGCGCACTTAGAGCTAGAGTAGGCAGATTTGAGAGTTTTAGGGAATTTATCCAGATCGATTTTAATGTTCAATTCGGCTTCCCAAGATGTGAGAAACGATAAATAAGGGAGATCCAGATCCTCATTTAAGATTCGGTAGAGTCTGTTTGTCGTCCATAACGATTCCTTTTGGGAAAGTCTGATAAGCTCGGTAATAATGGAAGGTAGTTTGAAATCAGGACTATGAGATAAAAAATAGGAGTTCAGGGATCTCCAATGTGTCCTATCATCTCTTGTGAGTGGGAAATCGTTCTGCATATCTTGGAAAGGTTTCAGATGGCCGTCTTGAAGTAAGTCTTGGATATAGGTATTTTCTCGTATTTTCCAGCGGGAAAGGTCCAGTTTGGGAATTAAAATTTCCAATGTTTCCAGGGGGATATTCTTGAGGATAATCCTTGTGGAATATTTGTGGGCCTTATTCGTCAGCGATTTCCAGGCCTGCACTGTCGCCTTGATAATCGGGTGTGAGGGGAGTTTCATACGTGGATTAAGTAAGTAAGCTATTAGAAGGATTTTCAAAGATTTGTGAGTGTATGATTCTTCAATAGAGGTCCAGGGGAGATCAGGAAGGTCAAGAAGCCATTTTTGGGAGAGCTTAATTAGTGAGGCATAATAATAATTGAAGAGGTTGGGTATCCCCAGGCCAGCAGACAGTTTGTGGCGCTGAAGAGAAGAGGATGCCACTCTTGAACTCTTCCCTTGCCAGATGAATGTACGAAGTTGAGCTTGCAATTTAGTAAACCAGGTTCTCGGGATGAATAGAGGGATTGAGCGAATCATGTAAAGGAATCTTGGGAAGAGAAGCATCTTGAATGATTCAATCCTACTTATCCATGATAGGTCAAGTTTAGAGAGACGCTGGTATTCCGAAGAGAAAGAGTTATACAGTGATGTGAAGTTGGAGTGGACCATATCTTTCAGAGGTTTTGTTAAGATGACACCCAAGTAGGAAATCTCCTTATCTTTCCAAGAAAAGTTAAATTGCTCCTTGAGGTATAAGAGGAGAGTTTCGTCTATGTTGAAATCTAGGATCTGGGACTTAGCTGCGTTGATTTTGTAATAGGAGACTCGAGAGTAGTCGTTGAGCTCAATAAGTACGTGTCTCAGGGATTTCAGAGGGTTGGTTATTGATAGAAGAAGATCATCAGCAAATAGAGATATCTTGTGATGGTGTTTGTCAATTGGGATTCCCTTGATGTCATTGTTTTTTCTAATATTTGCAGCCAGAGGTTCAATAAAGAGCGCGAATAGTAGTGGGGAAAGGGGACAACCTTGTCTCGTACCATTGGAGAGGTAGAATTTGGGAGACAAGGTGGTGTTGGAGAGAACCCTAGCTGCAGGTGAATTATACATAGATCCAATAAGTCTTAGAATATTACCTTTGATGCCAAATTTTTTGAGAGTGCTGAATAAGAACTGCCAGTTGACCCTATCAAATGCCTTCTCGGCGTCAAGAGCCAAGAAGGCAGATGGTTGGGCAGATGTTTCAGTGGCAGAAATTAAGTTCAGGGCGCGACGTGTGGCATCAGTGGTGGTGCGGGTTGGAATGAAGCCGGCTTGATCCGGATGGATTAATTTCTGAACGCACTTACTCAGTCTATTGGCGGCTAGTTTGGCAATTAGTTTTGTGTCGGTGTTCAGAAGCGATATTGGACGATAGTTTTTTACATCAGATGGGTCCCTTTGTCCTTGTATATAACCGTGATGGTGGCTTCTAGCATATCCTCTGATAGAAATCCCTGAGATGCGACATGGTTGGCTAATCTAGTTAGATATGGGGCGAGAGTTTGTTTGAAAATCTTGTAAAGTTCAGATTGAAAACCGTCTGGGCCAGGAGCTTTCTCCACTTTTGATTTATCAATGGCATCCATGATCTCTATGAGGGAATAAGGTGAATTTAAGTCAGAGAGTTCAGAGGGCGTTAAAGAAGGTAAGTCCAGTTTGTCCAAGTAATCACGTATGTCATCCCCATTCGGGGTGTAGGTAGATTGGAGGTTTTGTAGGTTGTAGAGAGATGAGTAAAAGGAGGCAAATTCCCCCGTGATGTCTCCAGGGTGGTGATGGAGTTTACTATGGTGGTCCTTAATTACCTTTATTCTGGCTTTTGTCCTTTGGTATTTAATTTTTTGCGCCAGTAATTTGGACGGTCTGTCATCCGAGTGGTAGTGTAGAGATTTTAGTTTCTGGTTAAGGTTGTCATACTCCAAGGTGAGTATGGATTTTAGTTCCAAACGAAGCTTAAAGATCTCTTCCAAGATTTGGGGGTTCATGGAGGATTGATGGAGTGTTTCTAGTTCCTGGATTTTGGCCAGTGTGGATTTGAGCTTCTGCTGGTTGTTTTTGAGAAGTTGGGCGTTCAGTTGGATTAGCTTGCCTCTCATAACCACTTTAAAGGCTGACCATAGAGTTTGTGGTGAAATGTCAGGGGTATCATTATCTTGGAAATAATGGAGTATTGTATCTTCGATTTCTTGTTTGTAGGATGGATGGGAATATAGAAAACTATTATTCCTCCATTGTCTGGGTGATGTAGTTTTTGGACCAATTTTGAAGTCAAATGTGATGGGGGCATGGTCAGACCAAGATCTTATCCCTATCTCAACCTTGGTGATTTTAGGAAGAGTAAATATTCCGGCTAGTATCAAATCGATTCTTGAATAGGAATTGTGGACTTTGGAAAAAAAAGAGTATTCAATTGAGGAGGAGTTAAGGCATCGAAATGCATCATAGAGATCATTCCTGTAAAGCCAGGGGTCGAGTGATTCGTTGTTTTTATTTCTTCCTTTGTTGGAAGAGTCGGTTAAGCTATTGGGGACGGTGTTAAAATCCCCAAAGAGAATAAGATCTCCCTGTATCTTATCTCTGATTATCCTCATTATTTTGTTTAAAAATGTTTTTTGGGCTTTATTAGGGGCGTAGATGCAAATGAGGGTAAACAGGTGATTGTTGATCTTGCAAATGAGCATTAGGTACCGTCCCTCAGAGTCCTCAATCCTATCAATGTGCTCGAAAACAACACTATCTCTGATCATGATAGCAACACCAGCTTTTTTCTTCTGATTATTAGCATAATAGATAGTTTGAAACTGTTTGTTGCTGATTCTATGAGGTTGGAGGGATGAAAATTTCGTTTCCTGAAGGCCTACAATATCAGCCTTAGAGTCTCTGATTGTTTTCCATAGATAATATCTATGTTGGGGGGAGTTTTAAACCGTTGGTATTTAGAGAGAGAAAACGTAGAGACATGTTTAGTAGTTGGGGAGTTGTAAAATAGATTCAGTTGTGGTTATTAAGATGGTTTTGTTTCAGATTTGTTCGGATATAGTGAGTTAAAATAAAGAAGTGAATAATGCTCTGTGGGTCGATTTAAGAGAGTGAGACGTCACTCAATAGTCAATGGAGGGGATTAAATATCACGTTATATTTCCTCCTTTTTGTGGCTTGTGTTATTGGCCTGCATCGCAGCCTTAGTAACGGGTTAATGATTTATTTAAGAAACAACAATGCCTAGGTCCCTGAGTATGTCTAGACCTCTCTTAAGCTCTGGGATGGTATGAAAGCGTCCTTTATAGTGAAACATAATTTTAGTTGGGTTAAAACCCCATTTGTAGGGGATAGATTTTTCCTGCAGGATTTTGGTGATTGGGGATAATTCTTTCCTTTGTAGCATGGTCGGTTTCGATATGTCGGCAAAGATTCTTATATTTTGGAATGGTGTGGGCAAAGACTTTTTCTCCTTCATAAAGTCCATTATTTGGTCTCTGGTATGGAGAAAGTGGAGTTTAACCAATACATCCCTGGGGGATCTCTGTGGGTAAAGATTTGGGTTTACTAAGGCGATATGCTGAGTCAATCGTAAGGTCAAGGTCTGTCAGAGTAGGGATTGCTTTTTTCAGTAAGCGTTTTATGAATTGGTTGAGTTGGTTAGGTGGGACCGATTCTTCAATGCTCCTGAACTTTAAATTTTGACGTCTGTCTTTATCTTCTAGTTCATTAAGTTTGTTCTGCATGTTTTTACATTTTCCTTCAAGAGTGGTATGTTCTTTGGTCAGGGCCTCATGTTTGGTAATTAGAGCAGATATATCAGTTTTATTTGCTTCTACTTTATGTGCGATCCTATCTACATTTATTTGCATAAGGTCAAATTTATTTTCCAGCTTCTGTTCAAAGGCATTGTTTTTCCTATCTAGGGCATAAAAGATGTCCTTAAAGAAGTTCTTGTCGATTGGGCCAGTCCAGTCAATCCCTTCAAACGTGTCCTGCGGCTGGGGGGAGGAAAGTTCCTTCCTTGGTTTCTGCTTGAGAGGACTAGTGTTTGGGGTGTCATCCGATTCAGAAGAATCCGGAGAGTTCCGATTGTAGTGGGTATGTGACTTCTTTTTAGAGTCTAGGTCTTTTCTCTTTTGAGAGGGGGCCTGCGGCTTGACGAAGTTGGTCTCGTCCATGGATATTTGGGAGGAAACGTCCTGGTCACTGTTGGAGTGTCGAGGAGATCTGGATCTGTGTTTAGCTTGTGCGTGAGCAGATTTAGTAGAGGGTCTAGGTGGCTTGGGAGAAGACATATCTAGGTCTATTGCACTTATAATATGTTGTAGCAAGAACTAGTACAAAGTGTAGTGAGAGATAATTATTTATGAGGGTTGATTCTTGATGTAGTCCAGTGAGCAAGTATATAGGTAAATCAGAAAACTGAGTTGGATAAATATACTGGGGAAAAGAGTGTTGATTGCCAAGACCCTGTAAGCGAAACAAACCTAGCAGTCACAGTGGGAGTCAATAGGATCTGTAAGGCGCAGTTTATGCACGGAGAAGATCCTCTGGATATGCTATATTAGGTATCTTGTCAAAAGTGGGAAAGGGTATGAGGGCTTTAAAGTGTGAGAAGATGTCTAGTAGGAAATGGTAATATTAGAGTAAGGGTCTGGGGGTCAAGAATACTTTAATAATGTTAAATGCAGATGGTCTGCGTAGATAAGCCCCTGTAGTAAGATTTAAAGTTGTTGTTTAGTATTAGGGACACTGTGTCAATTAGTAAGTTAGTTAGATAGGGGATCTAAGTCGCTTAATGTGGAGATATTTGGGGAGGCTTAGATCTAATTTGTCTATATCAACTACAAAAAAGCAGAACAATATGTAGAATGTAGGTCTACAATATAAAGAGGTGAGTTAAAATGCGGAGAAAAGAAGAGGAAAGGGAAGTAGATGATGAGGAAGTATAGTCAATATTTTGTAGAGAAATAAGAGATAGAGAAATGGGAAAGTAAAGTCAAAGCAGAAAACAAAGAACAAGAGGCATGGAAACACCAGAGAGAAGTATACCTACACAATTTAGTCAACGTCGGGGAGAAACACGAGATAGATCGCCGTAACGAAGATCCAAATCCGGAGGTCCCGAAGTGGAGAGTGGTTCGGCAGTAGGGGATATGTCAATCCCGTGTAGTCTTTTTGTTCACAGAGTTCGACAGAGATCCCTATGGTGCTGTTCTTTGGGATTTCTATGAAACCAAAAATAGCGATAGATGGAAACACATAACAGTTCGTAGAACCGGAATCTCAGTCCAGAAGTCCAGAGGAGGAGAGTGGATCCGGTAGTAAGGGAGACAGCAGTTCCGTAGAAACGTGAAGTCCAGAAAGGAGAGGAGGGCTTAGAGTTCTATGGCAGGTATTCAGATCCTTGTGGCAAAAAAGTAAGATCGTCGGAAAAGTTACAAAAGTAACAAGTAAGACCCGCTGGTGATGAGGGTTGCTGGGTTCACAGGTCACAGGCAGGGCAATAGCGAGTCGTCATGTAATGTTCCTGGCCGTCAGGAATCGCCAGTCATACAAGGTGCGTTGCTGTAGTAATGTAGCTTGAGATCCAGCGAGTCGCGGTAGAATCCAGGCTGTGGCGTGTGTGTTGCTATAGTAACCAGCGAGTCGTTTGTTGGGACTCCGGAGAAGTAGAGAGAGCGTACTATTGGCTGGGTGCGTTGTTGTAATATAGTAGCATAAGATCCAGCGAGTCGCGGTGCAATCCAAGAAGTAGCGGGTATGTCGCTATGGTAACCAGCGAGTCATTTGATGAAGCTCCGCAAAAGAAATGAGATCATGCGAGTAGCTGGATGTGTTGCCGTAATGATATGGTGTGAGGCCCAGCGAGTCGCGGTGAAGAACAAGGCGTGGCGTGTGTATCGTTTACTGTATCTAGCGAGTCACTAGATAAAGCTCCTCAGAGGTAGCGTGAGACAGGGACAATAGTAGTAATGGATGTCCCAGAAAATGGAGCGGCAAACGAGGAGGGCAGCGGGACAGCAACAGTTCAATGAGGGACAAACGAAGTAGCCCGCAGAACAGTCGGGAAATGGGCACCGCAACTCTCAGGAGGAGACTTGAGGGTCAAGAGACCTAGCATGCAGCTAGAACGGGGACAAGTTCAAATACTTGCAGCCGTATGTGGACTGGAGGAAACCAGGGGGGTCTCCATTAAACAATATGCAGAGGCAAAGATGTCACAATCAGAGGATATTTTGGAATAAAGTTGGAAAAAAAGGCACAGGAGATTATCACTCCCTATAGCCAGCGGTTGCTATGACCACTCAAGAAAATAAAAAAATAAAAAAATCAGCACCTTCCGGCGCTAGCGGTCGGTCTGGCCGCAGCAAGTTGAGTACATCTGTTGCGCATGTATTGGAGAAGAAGTCGGAGAAAAGGCTGGAGCCAGCGCCCCCTGCCGCAAACAGTTGGTATTACAACTTGTTATTGTAGAGCGAAATTGGCTGGGAGAAAAGGCGGGAAAAAAAACTGAGGTGGAGGGAGCGCCCTCTACCTCTAGCAGTTGGTACTGCCGCCTCTTAGTATAATATATAGAGGCAAAAATGGCGGGAAAAAATGGCGGGAAAAAAATGCAGTGTCATCCAGCAAGCTCTCCAAGCACCAAAAGTCACCAGAAGAACAAAGGGGAAACAAAAGAAGAACAGGAAGAGTCCCACCTGGATTTTTGCTGGATTCTAACTGTTTTTTTCTCCTCTTCTTTTTGCAGGAAATAAGAATTGTAGGTGTGGAAGGGATTGCAAGTAACTCAGCTCCACCACCCGTGCTGGATGAGGGGAGAGTTACCGATGAAGAAGGGAAGAGCTCTCGGTGTGCAGCCCGCACAGGGGAATTCCAACAACAGAGGGCTGAGTCGGGTTTTAGAGCCGGGTATTGCCGATGGAGTCTACTGAAGATCTCGAGGTCACCGCTGAGCTGCTGCAATAACGTGAAGGCAAGGGAGCACCGGAGGAGTACCGGAGACAAGCGGGAAGAGTTCCGGTGCTGGTGTTAGGGTCCAGCGGGTCCCGGGGACCGGGTAAAAGCCCCGAATTGCAAGTGAAAGTGTCTGGGGAGTATCCAAAGGCGGCTGTAGTCCAGGAGGAGAATAAAGTAAAGGAGTCTCCAGAGATCAGGTTGGTCCTGAAGTCCAGGAAGGTGGAAAAAAATCAGGAAAAAAGGAGGTCCAGTCAATCCAAAGGTCCCAGGTGGAAGTTCTAATAAATCCAAGTCGGTGTAGATGGAATTCTCCCCTGAGGAAGAAGACCAGTCGGGTTTTTAGGCTGAGATGTGGGAGCTCGAGCTAAACACGACCGTTCATGATGAGCTCCAAAGCCACGCCCCTGAATTTTTCTCCAAAACTACTGGAGCTGTGATGCTGTTCTTTGGGATTCCTGCTTAGGTTCATAAAGAGAGCAGAATGGGACAAAAAATTTGAATGTATCTTCTTTCTAGCCAGAGATATAGTCAAACGTATGCTTAAATGTCTATTTTCACTGTTTCGACGCGAAAACACACTTTCATGTCAAAGCAATGAATTTTTCTCCAAAACTACTGGAGCTGTGATGCTGTTCTTTGGGATTCCTGCTTAGGTTCATAAAGAGAGCAGAATGGGACAAAAAATTTGAATGTATCTTCTTTCTAGCCAGAGATATAGTCAAACGTATGCTTAAATGTCTATTTTCACTGTTTCGACGCGAAAACACACTTTCATGTCAAAGCAATGAAGTTTTCTCCAAAACTACTGGAGCTGTGATGCTGTTCTTTGGGATTCCTGCTTAGGTTCATAAAGAGAGCAGAATGGGACAAAAAATTTGAATGTATCTTCTTTCTAGCCAGAGATATGTCAAACGTATGCTTAAATGTCTATTTTCACTGTTTTAGACGCGAAAACACACTTTCATGTCAAAGCAATGAATTTTTCTCCAAAACTACTGGAGCTGTGATGCTGTTCTTTGGGATTCCTGCTTAGGTTCATAAAGAGAGAAGATGGGACAAAAATTTGAATGTTTCTTCTTTCTAGCCAGCATATAGTCAAACTATGCTTAAATGTCTATTTTCACTTTTAACGCGAAAACACACTTTCATGTCAAAAATCCCAATAATTTTTCTCCTAAAACTATGGAGCTGTGATTGTCTTTGGGATTCTAAGCTTAGGATGTAAAGAACAAATTGGACAAAAATTTTGCAGAATTCTTCTAGCCAGAGAATAGTCAAACGTATGCTTAAATGTCTATTTTCACTGTTTAGAGCGCGAAAACACACTTTCATGTCAAAGCAATGAATTTTTCTCCAAAACTACTGAGTGTGATGCTTGTTTTTCTTGGATTCCTGCTTAGGTTCATAAAGAGAGCAAATAGGACAAAAAATTTGAATGTATCTTTTTCTAGCCAGAGATATAGTCAACGTATGCTTAAATGTCTATTTTCACTGTTAGACCCAAAACACACTTTCATTTCATCAAGCAATTTTTCCAAAACTCGGAGCTGTGATGTTTTTTGGATTCTGCTTAGGTCAAAAAGCAATATGGACAAAAATTTATGTATCTTCTTTCTAACCATGAGTAGTAGTGTCTATTGGTTAAATGTCTTTGTACTGTTTAGAGCGAAAACAAAATATTTCAAAGCAATTGAATTTTTCTCCAAATATGAGCTGAAGTGCGTTCATTGGGATTCCTCTGTTTAAGAGACAAGAAGCACATGAAAATAATGAATTTTTTCTCCAGAGATATGGATGTCAAACGTATCTTAAATGTCTATTCTTCTTTTATAGAGAAAACAACTTTGTCAAAGCAATGAATTTTTTCTCCAAAATATGGAGTGAGGCTGTTCTTGGGATTCCTTCTTAGGTTTAAAGAGAGAAATGGACAAAAATTTGAATTTTCTCAAAATACTCTTTCTAGCCAGATTAGTCAAACGTATGTTCTAAAGATTTCACTGACAAATAAGGAATTAACACTTTCATGTCAAAGCAAGAATTTTTCTCAAAATTCTGAGCCTGTGATGCTGTCTTTGGGAATTCCTTCTTAGGGTAAAATGAAGCAGAATGGACAAAAAAATTTGAATTATCTTCTTTCTAGCCAGAGATTTGTCAAAAGCAATGCTAAAGAATTTATTTTACTGTTTTGACAGCAGAAAATCACATTCATGTCTAAAATGATTTTCTTCCAAAACTCGAGCTGAGATGCTTTCTTTGGCAATGAATTTTTAGTTCATAAAAAGAGAATGGAGCAAAAATTTGAATGTTCTTTTTCATAGAGAGATAATGCAAAATCTTAAATGTATTCTTTTACATAGATTTAGCACGAAAACAACTTTCTTCAAACAATAAATTTATCTCCAAAACACTACTGTCAGTGCTGATTCTTTGGAATCCTGTTAGGTTAAGAGTCAGAATGGGACAAAAAATTTGAATGTAATCTTCTTTAGCCAAGATTATATAAACGTCTTCTAAATGTCTATTTTCACTGTTTAACGCGAAAACACACTTTCATGTCAAAGCAAAATTTTTCCAAACAATGAGTTGTCTCGGTACTTTGGGTTCCTGCTTAGGTTCATAAGGACTGCTAGGTAAAAAGAATTTGAATGTACTCTTTCTGAATGTATCTAGTCAGAAAGTCAACGTATGCTTAAATGTCTATTTTCACTGTTTGCGAAAACACACTGTTCATGTCAAAGCAATGATTTTCTCCAAAACTACTGGAGTTGATGCTGTTCTTTGGGATTCCTGCTTAGGTTCATAAAGAGAGCAGAATGGGACAAAAAATTTGAATGTCTTCTTCTAGAAATATAGCCAAATATCTAAATTGTTATTTCACTGTTTAGGACGCGAAAACACACTTTCATGTCAAAGCAAGAATTTTCTTCAAAACTACTGGAGCTGTGATGCGTTCTTTGGGATTCCTTGGTTCATAAAGAGACAGAATGGGACAAAAAATTTGAAGTATCTTTTTTAGCCAATAGCAAACGTATTAAATGTCTATTTACTGTTTAGCGCGAAAAACACTTTCATGTCAAAGAATGAATTTTTCTCCAAAACTACTGGAGCTGTGATGCTGTTCTTTGGGATTCCTGCTTAGGTTCATAAAGAGAGCAGAATGGGACAAAAAATTTGAATGTATCTTCTTTCTAGCCAGAGATATAGTCAAATGTATGCTTAAATGTCTATTTTCACTGTTTAGACGCGAAAAACACACTTTCATGTCAAAGCAATAAATTTTTCTCCAAAACTACTGGAGCTGTGATGCTGTTCTTTGGGATTCCTGCTTAGGTTCATAAAGAGAGCAGAATGGACAAAAAATTTGAATGTATCTTCTTTCTAGCCAGAGATATAGTCAAACGTATGCTTAAATGTCTATTTTCTCTGTTTAGACGCGAAAACACACTTTCATGTCAAAACATTAATTTTCTCCAAAACTACTGGAGCTGTGAGGCTGTTCTTTGGGATTCCTGCTTAGGTTCATAAAGAGAGCAGAATGGGACAAAAAATTTGAATGTATCTTCTTTCTAGCCAGAGATATAGTCAAACGTATTGCTTAATTGTCTATTTTCACTGTTTAGACGCGAAAACACACTTTCATGTCAAGCAATGAATTTTCTCCTATCAATTATTTTATTGAATAAATATATAAAAGGGGGATAAAGGGGGAAAAAGGGGGACGGGGTAGGGATGGGAAAGGATACATAATAAAAAAGGGAAGGAAATTGAGGGGGAAGGGACGGTGGGACACACAATGTAAAAGTATGCATGAAACTAAGAATTTAAAGTAGAGTACAAGTAACATAAAATACAAAGTCGGTAATGAAAAATAAGCTGAACAGGCAGAGTAAGTAACAATCAAATAACTATCAACATTACAATGAGGAACCAAGTGACGAATTTATACAATAAAGCAATGCAAGGTTTATGGAGTATTTCTTCAGAACAATAGAAGGATAGAAGGTAAAACATCTGCTTAAATTTTCTCAACCTATAGGGTTATTTTATTTTGAGGATAAACAAAGTCTATATTTAGAGAGATTTAGATAGCTTAAGAAGGGAAGGAGGGTAGAAGGGACGAGCAGTAGATATTAGCCCAAGATTCCCACTGGACTAGGAATTTTGCCCAGTTTTTGGATCTTGTTGCGAAAGAAAATTCGTGGATGCAATGGTCTGTAACTTTTTCAATCAAAGTTTTTATCAGAGGGGGGTCTTGTTGTTTCCACCGGGCGGCCAGCAGGTTCTTGGCAGTCAAGATTACATGAGAGATTAGGGCTCTGAAGTGAGGGGGGATATTTTCTGTACCAATTAGTAAAAGAGCTAATTGTGGAGTAAGAATGAGATTATATCCAGTGACGTTTTTTATTAAGGAAGTGACATCTTTCCAGAAATGTTGGATTTTGGGACAGAACCAAAAAATGTGGGAGAGATTGCCATTAGACCACAGTTTCTCCAACACAATGGAGATTGGTCCGGGTAACAGCGATGAACAGCCATTGGGGTGTAATACCATCTGGAAATCATTTTATAATGGCTCTCGTGCAGAGTGGCGCATTTAGAGCTAGAGTAAGCCGATTTTAAAATATTGGGAAAAGTTTCTAAGCTGATTTTCATGTTCAATTCTTCTTCCCAAGCTTTGAGAAAAGGGAGGCTGGGAAGCTCCAGCTCGTCATTGAGGATTCGATAGAGACGATTCGTAGTCCATAGTGACTCTTTTTGGAATAATCTGATTAATTCAGTGACGATGGAGGGAAGCTTAAAGTCGGGACGATGTTCCTGAAGATAGTTATTCATAGATCTCCATTGCGTTCTATCATCTCTAGTTAAAGAGAAAGTAGTTTGCATTTGATGGAAAGGTTTAAGTTGGCCGTCTTGGAGGAGATCATGGATATAGGAGTTTTTCCTCAACTTCCAATGTGATAAATCCAATGATGGGATCAAAATTTCCAAAGTTTCTAGAGGAATATTTTTTAGTAAGAGTTTTGCAGAATATTTGTTTGCTTTAGAATTAAGTTCTTTCCAGGCATGTAGAGTTGCTTTTATTGTTGGTTGGGTAGGTAGTTTGATCCGGGGATTAAACAGATAGGCAGTAAGGAAGGTTTTCAGAGATTTATTTGTGTAGGCATCTTCAATAGAGATCCAGGGCAAGTCAGGGGAATCGAGAAACCAGTTTTGGGATTGTTTAATTAGAGTTGCTAAGTAATAATTAAAAAGGTTAGGGACTCCCAGACCAGCGGAAAGTTTATGTCGTTGGAGTGAAGATGACGCCACTCTTGAAGGTTTACTTTGCCAAATAAATGCCCGTAATTGAGATTGTAGTTTTGAAAACCAACTCCTAGGGATGAACAAAGGAATTGATCGAATAATGTAGAGAAATTTGGGGAAGAGGAGCATTTTAAAGGATTCTATTCTACTTAGCCAAGATAGGTCAATCTTGGAAAGACGTTGATAGTCGAGGCACAGAGTGTTATATAGTGCTGAAAGGTTGGAGTGAACCATATCTTTTAATGGCTTTGTTAGAATGATACCCAAGTAGGAGATATTTTTATCCATCCAGGAGAAATTAAATTCTTGTTTAAGATAATGAAGCAGGGTTTCATCTATGTAAAAATCCAGGACCTGAGATTTGGAGGGGTTGATTTTATAGTAGGAGATTTGGGAGAATTTTTTAAGTTCAAACGCAATGTGTCTCAAGGATTTTAAGGGTTGGTGATTGATAGTAGTATGTCATCCGCAAATAATGAAATCTTGTAGTCATGTAGGTTGATTGGGATTCCTTTAATGTTCTCGTTCATCCTTATAGTAGCAGCCAGAGGTTCAATAAAGAACGCAAATAGGAGGGGCGAAAGAGGACAACCTTGTCTCGTTCCATTAGAGAGATAGAATTTGGGAGACAGAGAGGTGTTTGAAGAAACTCTAGCCGATGGGGATCTGTACATGGATTCAATCGTTCTGAAAATGTTGCCTCTAATGCCAAATTTTTCGAGAGTTTTAAAAAGAAATGACCAATGTACTCTGTCAAAAGCCTTCTCGGCGTCTAAAGCCAAGAAGGCGGCCGGCTGTCTGGTCTGCTCAATGTTGGAGATTAAGTTCAGAGCCCGTCTTGTGGCATCAGTGGTGGTGCGAGAGGGTATAAAGCCAGCTTGGTCGGGATGAATCAAGTGTTTAACAATTTTACTTAATCTGTTAGCAGCTAGTTTGGCAATAATTTTGGTATCTGTATTTAGAAGCGAGATTGGTCTGTAGTTTTTGACATCGGTAGGGTCTCCTTTGTTCTTATAGATTACAGTGATGGTAGCCTCTAGCATATCCTCTGGAAGATAACCTTGAGAAGCGACATGATTTGCTAGTTTGGTAAGATAAGGAGCCAGGATGTGATTAAACTCTTTGTACAATTCTGTTTGGAATCCATCGGGACCAGGGGCTTTCCCAAGTTTAGATTTATTGATAACCTCTGAGACTTCGGAAAGAGAGTAGGGAGAGTTTAATATAGTCAATTCATCGGATGATAAAGAAGGTAGATCCAACTTGTTTAAATATTGAAGGATTTCATCTTCGTTAGGGGAGTAGTTAGAAGGGCAGTCTTTCAGGTTGTATAAAGAGGAGTAAAAGGAAGCAAATTCCAAAGCGATGTCAGCTGGGTGATGGAGAAGAGAATTGTCATGTTGCTTTTTAATTGCTTTTATTCTTGCTGATATCCTCTGGTTTTTAATTTTTTGGGCTAATAATTTGGAGGATCTATCGTCCGAATGGTAGTGTGCAGTTTTAAGTTTTTGATTAGTTTTGTCATATTCTGAAGTAAGGATTGATTTTACCTCAAGGCGGAGTTTAAAGATTTCATCTAACGTTTGAGAATCCTTGGAGGTTTGGTGTAGTAATTCCAGGTGCTGGATTTTGGACATAGTGCTCTTGAGTTGTTGTTGGTTGGATTTGTTTAATTGGGCATTTAATTGGATGAGCTTGCCTCGGATGACAGCTTTAAAAGCTGACCATAAGATTTCTGTTGGGGTATCGTGTAGTGAATTTTTCTCCAAAACTACTGGAGCTGTGATGCTGTTCTTTGGGATTCCTGCTTAGGTTCATAAAGAGAGCAGAATGGGACAAAAAATTTGAATGTATCTTCTTTCTAGCCAGAGATATAGTCAAACGTATGCTTAAATGTCTATTTTCACTGTTTAGACGCGAAAACACACTTTCATGTCAAAGCAATGAATTTTTCTCCAAAACTACTGGAGCTGTGATGCTGTTCTTTAGGACTCCTGCTTAGGTTCATAAAGAGAGCAGAATGGGACAAAAAATTTGAATGTATCTTCTTTCTAGCCAGAGATATAGTGAAACGTATGCTTAAATGTCTATTTTCACTGTTTAGACGCGAAAACACACTTTCATGTCAAAGCAATGAATTTTTCTCCAAAACTACTGGAGCTGGGATGCTGGTCTTTGGGATTCCTGCTTAGGTTCATAAAGAGAGCAAAATGGGACAAAAAGTTAAATTTGAATGTATCTTCTTTCTAGCCAGAGATATAGTCAAACGTATGCTTAAATGTCTATTTTCACTGTTTAGACGCGAAAACACACTTTCATGTCAAAGCAATGAATTTTTCTCCAAAACTACTGGAGCTGTGATGCTGTTCTTTGGGATTCCTGCTTAGGTTCATAAAGAGAGCAGAATGGGACAAAAAATTTGAATGTATCTTCTTTCTAGCCAGAGATATAGTCAAACGTATGCTTAAATGTCTATTTTCACTGTTTAGACGCGAAAACACACTTTCATGTCAAAGCAATGAATTTTTCTCCAAAACTACTGGAGCTGTGATGCTGTTCTTTGGGATTCCTGCTTAGGTTCATAAAGAGAGCAGAATGGGACAAAAAATTTGAATGTATCTTCTTTCTAGCCAGAGATATAGTCAAACGTATGCTTAAATGTCTATTTTCACTGTTTAGACGCGAAAACACACTTTCATGTCAAAGCAATGAATTTTTCTTCAAAACTACTGGAGCTGTGATGCTGTTCTTTGGGATTCCTGCTTAGGTTCATAAAGAGAGCAGAATGGGACAAAAAATTTGAATGTATCTTCTTTCTAGCCAGAGATATAGTCAAACGTATGCTTAAATGTCTATTTTCACTGTTTAGACGCGAAAACACACTTTCATGTCAAAGCAATGAATTTTTCTCCAAAACTACTGGAGCTGTGATGCTGTTCTTTGGGATTCCTGCTTAGGTTCATAAAGAGAGCAGAATGGGACAAAAAATTTGAATGTATCTTCTTTCTAGCCAGAGATATAGTCAAACGTATGCTTAAATGTCTATTTTCACTGTTTAGACGCGAAAACACACTTTCATGTCAAAGCAATGAATTTTTCTCCAAAACTACTGGGGCTGTGATGCTGTTCTTTGGGATTCATGCTTAGGTTCATAAAGAGAGCAGAATGGGACAAAAAATTTGAATGTATCTTCTTTCTAGCCAGAGATA
>JARQOC010000044.1:16236-58129 GCA_033576535.1 Allobates femoralis | reverse complement strand
TTGAAGAAGGTTTTTGTGATAATCACTCCACCTTCATCATGTGTTTTTTTTTTACGTCCAAAAAATTTATCTCTTTCTCATTTATCTCTGGTATTAACTCAATTCCCCAATCATTTGATAATATAAAACTTAGAAAGCATTGTAGTGTATCATGCCTGTTATCATAGATGATAAAAATATCATCTATGAACCTTTTATAGATGACAATATCTTTACTGTATTTATTATTGAAGACATGCCAGGACTCGAAGGTGGCCATAAATAAGTTTGCATACGTGGGTGCCACCTTCGAGCCTATAGCCGTCCCCCTTGTTTGATGGTATATTTTCCCCTCAAAACTAACAAAAATATTTTTTATAATCAATGACATACCATCCATAATAAATTTAATTTGGACTTCAGGTATCTTAATATCACTAGAGACAAATAACTGAAAACAGGACAAAACTATACCATCTTCTGTATTGGAATATAAACCAGTCACATCCAGTGACAAAAACACAGAGGCTTTCTCCCACCTTATATCTTAAATCAATTGGATCAAGTGGGTTGAATCTTTCAAAAAACTCTTAAGACTACAGACTTTTGGGTTCATGATTCTGTCAATATAAGCTGTCAAATTGAAGGTTAATGCTCCAATCCCCGATATAATAGGATGTCCTGGGGGGTTTGAACATCTTTATGTAATTTTGGCAGATGGTAAATAAATCCAATAGCTGAATTTTTCTTTTTTAAAAATTCTCTTTCTTGTTTTAAGTGTTCCATTTTATAAGTTATTATATTGAATCAAGACTCGCCTAACCCTTCAGATTACTTAAGGCGTATGTCTTGGAGTTTGATCGAATCCTATATGCTTCTTTCGAGTAGACCTCTGTGTCCTGTAAACATATTTCCCCCGTCTGCTAATCTAATTATTAGATTGCAGGTATTTTTCAGGGAGGACACAGCCCCCATTCATCCTTGGTTAGATACCACCTTTTACTCAAATTCCCTTTTTCTTTCTTGATTTTATTTTTCAGTTTTAGTTTAAAATCATCCAAAACCAGATCAGTGAATGTTTTATGTGATGCCCCTGGCTCTGTATAGGGTAACATTTTTGTTTCTCCCGTAGATCTCCATGAATTTTATCAATGGGCTCTGACAGGTTGAAATAGAATGAGTCTTATTCTCCTTTTTTTAATTCAAAATGTCTCATTAACATTATTTTACGTGTAAATCTTTGAAGGTCCATAAATAAATCTACAGCCATACTATCGTTTTCAGGACAGAAAGACAGCCGTTTACTAAGTACCATTAATTCTTCATCTGAAAGATTATGTCGTGAGGTATTAAATACATGATTTAGCCTGACCTTCTGCTCATTATCTGCAAATCTGTTGTTCCTTGGACTGTCTCCATTAATCACAAGGGTCTCATTTTTTTTGTTTTGGATGTTTGACTTTTTTTTCCCTCTCTTTCCTCTTAAACATTTTTTTCTTTGTCCCGGCTTGGAGGACATATACCTCGTGATGCTGTTGGGTTGCCCCAATACTTTTGGTAAAAAAGTGATCAAAAAGGAGGTTGAATTAGAATTATCAATAATGGTTTTATTAGACAGACACTTTATTCCCTAGGCAATTGTTATCTACAACTATTTTTTCCATCTCTAGGCCGATGTTTTCGGCAGGGAACAAAAAAGTTAATGAGGAATTTTCATTAACCTCAACATCATGTATTGTAAGATCCAATAGGCTCATTTTTTCTGTTAGGTTGATTTTGTCAGCTTCTATTATTAATTGATCTAAATGGGTTCCTTGGAATTCTCTATTTAGGACTAAAAGTCTTATCTTTTTTTATTTGCTCTAGTTGCTGTTTAACAAGCTCCAAATGTTCCTCTATGGTTTTTGATTTTGCGGTCGGGCTACATTCTTGCTATTGTTACCATTGGATGCTTTATCACGCTGTGCTGACAAAACTACCCCGTGATCAGATTCAGTACATCCGTGATCAGATTCAGTACATCCGTGATCAGATTCAGTACATCCGTGATCAGATTCAGTACATCCGTGATCAGATTCAATACATCTTGTTTCTATGGTAATTGTTACATTTTTTTTTTTTTTTTTTTGGAGCTTTTTTCCTGTGGAAGAATCTTATCTCCAGATGAGACCTTTTGTCGGTTTGTTGGGTTTGTTTCTAATCCAATAATATCTGCTGGGTTCTTATTCACTGAGGGTCTCCTGTTGGAATTGGTAGTCTTTATTGAATGTATCACTGGAGTTAATATATTTACTTTATTAAAATTAAATTTTACGAATGTCAAGGGATCAGGTAATTGTGTTTTTTTTGGGGGGCCCGGAATCCCTCCTCATATTTTTTTAGATTTCTTTTCCTGTATTGAATTTACTAAAATCTAGATAGGTATTATATACCAATAATTGAGCGGATAAAACGGTGATTTTATCAAATAACTCTTCCGCAGTTGTTACCGTCTTTTTAAACAAACATCCTAATAAATTCTGCATACAATCTTTTCAGATTTTCTCCCATTCTTCTGTAAACAGTTTGTCCAGTGGAAAGGGAGATTTTTTATTAATCCTAAAACCTCTAGGGCATAATTTCTCATCCATATAAATGGAGAGAAAACACGAATCCAATTGGTAATGCAGTTCATCTTTTAATAAGTCCTAAAATATATTAAATTTCTTATTCAATGTCGCAGTCTCTTCCTCTGTGAAGTTAGCGGCTTCCTTGTCACCAACCTCCTCATAAAAACTCCCCAGACCGATGGTTTGTATAATAAGTCGCTCTCTTCATGACAATCTATGCTGAAAATAGTCCATGACCTCAGTGCCGCTGCCACCAGGAACCGAGGGATTCAAGATCGCCCTCAGGGTATTAACTGAAAAAGATATAATGTACTTTTTTCTTCCATCACCGTGCGGTTTTTAGTGCACCCGCCCGTTAAAGAGTGTGAACCACGCTATGATTTGCAACTAGAGGGCATGTGAGCGAGCTTTGTTTGCATGCGCTCTAGGTGAGTTAGACTGTGCCTCTTGATACATTTGGGAGTTATCACAAATTTACAAAACTATTTGCTGGTAAGGGGAAATATCTTAATTTTATTTTTGAAAGGGTTAAAAGTGAAGTAAAGAACTGAGCCTTTATAAAATCCTTTATAAACTTTTACTAATACTGAATAATATAAACAAATCTATTGGAGTGGTGTCATCTATTGTAAGCCACACAGTGGTTTTATACATCCAGTGAAGAACAGTTGACCTTATGTGAGATGACACCTTGGATGAACTCGGCAGGACAATTAGAGCAGAGGTTTGTTTCAGTGCTCTGGACCATGAAGAGTCCGATGGATAAGTTTGGGGTAGCACTAACCCACGAGAGCGTTTTTTCAAGATTTGTTATTTTTTTTAATCTTTGGCTGTGTGTATTTTAACCCCTTAGTGACGGAGCCAATTTCCACCTTAATGACCAGACCGTTTTTAGTCATTCTGACTAGTGTCCCTTTATGAGGTAATAACTCTGGAACGCTTCAACGGATCCTAGCGAGTCTGAGATTTTTTTTTCGTGACATATTGGGCTTCATGTTAGTATTAAATTTAGGTCTATAATTTTTGCGTTTATTTGTGAAAAAATAAAACATTTTGTGAAAATATGAAAATTTTGTAATTTTCAAATTTTGAATTTTTATTCTGTTAAACCAGAGAGTTATGTGACACAAACATCAGCCCAATTTTGGGGGAAAAAAAGTTGTTAGGAAGTTATAAGGGTTCAAAGTATGTCAGCAATTTCTTATTTTGGAAGCAAAATTTACAAATACATTTTTGTTAGTGACCACATCACATTTGAAGTCCCTTTGAGGGGTGTACATGACCGAAAACACCCAAAAGTGACACCATTCCAAAAACTGCACCCCTCAAGCTACTTAAAACTACATTCAAGAAGATTATTAACCCTTCAGGTGCTTCACAGGAATGAATGCAAAGTAGAATGAAAAAATAAATACCTTTATATTTTACCTAAAAATGTTTCTTTAGCTTCAATTTATTCACTTTTTACAAGGAACAGCAGAACAAATTAGATGCAAAAATTTGTTACCATGTTTCTTCTGAACACAAAGATACCCCACGTGGTCATAAACTGCTATTTGCCCAAACGGCAGGACTCAGAACGGACGGAGCGCTGTTTGAATTTTGGAAAGCAAATTTGGCTGAAATAGATGACAGATACCATCTTTCACTTCTTGGACCCCTGGGGTACCTAAACAGCAGAAACCCCCCACAAGTGACCCCATTTTTTAAACTAGACCCAAGGATTATATGTAGGGGTATAGTGAGCATTTTGAACTTTCAGGTACTTCACAGAATTTGATAACAATAGGTCATCATACTGAAAATGTTTTTTTTTTTCTTCCACAAAAGTGATGCTTTAGCACCACATTTTTCACTTTTACAAGAGGTAACACCATAAAGTGAACTGCTCAATTTGTTGTCCACATTCTTGTGAGCGCGTCGATACCCCGCATGTAGTCAAAAAGTTCTGTTTGGACAAACGGCAGGACTCAGAACGGACGGAGCGCTATTTGAATTTTGGAAAGCAAATTTGGCTGTATTTGGAATAGATTGTCATATTTGCACAACCTATGTAGTACAACAACTAAAAACCCACATAAATGGATTTTTTGTAAGCTTTACCCTGTAATGTATTTGTCAAGGGACGTACTGAGTAGTTTGTTCCCACTTTTTATTATGTATCATTTTATCTTCATGGTAAAATTGAATGAATTCCGGGACCCATTCAAAACGTTCCAAGACTTTGTGCTACCAAACATGAAGATCCTTCCAGGAATTATGTACTCACAACGGGCGGCGTGCCCTGAAAAACATAATTGCTGATTATAAAACATAGCCTTGCTCACAAAATAGTTGTCCTGCAATTGCATATATTGTAGAAGGAACGCAAAACTCTACTGGTGTGAAGGGCAAAATGTGGAGGAAAATGTAGCCAGCTATGTGGCAAGCTTGTTGTAGAGATGAAGGAAAACACCAGCAGGGCTAGGAGGACAAGTTCATCTTTCAGAGACTGGTCATACAATGTCTGTTTAGCGCCATAAATCCCTATATGAGAGACGAATGTGCCAGTCGACGTGGTGCACCACAACAGGCTCCAACCCGCCAAAATCAGAACTGCTATATGCACAAAACAACCAGTCCCCTACAGGATTACAAACTTATTGTCCGGTATAGGAAGTTCGGCAAGAACACAGTAAAACCCTGGTGTATGAATACGGAATAGCCTCATTGTTGGAGATCCTCCAATAAAATGATCATGCCCGTAATCACCATTATAAATATATATGTAATGTAGATGCCAAAAATAGTTTTGTGTAGCAAGACACGGTTGTATTGAAAGTCAAACTAAGATAACTGGCAAAAAAACTTTGTGAATGATATAGTCCTGTAATTATTTGTCACATGGGATCAGACTTCTCAAGAACATTTGTGGGGTCCACATTCTGGGGTCTGCAGACGTGGACATGTGGATGAGAATGTGTCTGATTAATAGTTTGGTATGTGAGTGATCAGGCTTTGTAATTTTTAGGGAAATAGTGTGAGCTGTGTTTTACTGGTTACAATAGTATATTTTCTTTGACAAACAATAAGTCCAATATAAAAGGGGCACCCTAAGCAGAAAATAAAAATTATGTGAAAACAATTTGTTTTTATTTTAGTGATAACACCTAATAATTGGGAGATGTGGGTAGATTTGGAAGCAGGTGGAGATGCAAAGTCCAGGTTAGGATGGGGTATGTGGGGCAGTAAAAGCAAGAATCCCTTCTTCCACCATGCTTGGTACAGAATTTACATTTTTTCTGATGACGCAATCTGGTGGGAGTGGAAGGGAGGGGGACAATAAAGTGTTTCTCAGTTAGTCTCCTGACAACGTCTGACTCAAAAGCTGCCTCTGGTGCCGTGGAGTCAAATAGGAGAGACTCAATAACCTTCTCCTGATATTGCAGGGAGGTGAGGGTTCCTTGCGATTTTTGGTTAAGTACAAAGCTTTCATAGGTGGCAATCTGGATGAGATAGATTGCCACCTTTTTATACCAGGCCCTTGTCTTTCGCTTCACCAGGTATGGATGGAGCACCTGGTCGGACAGGTCCACGCCACCCATGTGCTTATTGTAATCGGTCACACAAAAGGGTTTTTCGTTGTTCCTGGTGGCGCCCCTGTCTCTGACCGTCACAGTGGTGTCTGCATGCAGGGTGGTAATCATGAAGACCTCCTTGCGGTCATTCCACTTTACGGCAAGCATTTTCTCACTTGCCAGTGAAAATGACGCCCACTTCTCCAGGCGTCTGGACACCAACTGTGACTGCAAGCCCACATGTTTTTTTCGTATCGTCCCACAGGCCCCTGTGTTTGCAGCTTGTAGGACTTGATATAGGGGGATGCTAGTGTAGTAATTGTCTGTGTACACGTGGTATTGGGGTCATTAGCTCCCAGACAATTTTCCCTGGGATACCAATCGTCTGGGGACAGTTTGCTGGGCTTATCTGTCGGTCCCTACCCTCATAAATTAGGAAAGTACTAGTGTACCCACTGCTACTTTCACACATCTTGTATAGCACATACTTGGCTTTTTTGGAGGGAATATATTGCCTGAAGGACAGACGGCCCTTGTTACTCATTAGGGACTCGTCAACTGATATATTTTGTTCTGAGGTGTAAGAACTGACAAATTATTCCTTCAGGAGGGAAATTAGGGGTCTAAGTTTGCAAAGTCTGTCATAATTAAGGTCAGTTCTAGGGGGGACTTGAGAATTATCGTGGAAATGGAGGAATCGCATTAGGTTCTCATAACGGGTGCGGGACATAACAGCTGCAAACGCAGGGGTGCTGTGGACTGACCTGGTTGCCCAGTAAGAGCGGAGGCTGTTTTTTTTTTTTTACAATGCCCATGTTGAGGGTAATTATTATTAGAGAGATCCAAGCACTCATCGAGTCATGAATAGTTGCTTATCAAGTGGTTTATTTGAAGACATATACAGGGTGAATGGTGACAGCATACGTTTCGGTCCCCTATTGGACCTTTATCAATACGTCACTGTGGGTCCTGGTGAGAAGGTAAGGCTTGGTTAGATGAAGTACTGGCTAGGTATGGTGGTATATTTGAGAACTTGTTGATTCTTCTGAACTGGTAGCTCAGCTGTGCCGACTGGGATGTTGGTTATAGTTTACTTATAAATTTGCCTTATAAGCTGTAAGTATATCCAGACGTGTGTATTGTCCTGTTTAGGTAAAATCCTACTCCCAGTTTGCAGTGTAAAAGCCGTGTTTATGGTGGTAGAAACTTAAAGCCTGTCCTCCTCAATCTCTGATCCTTTCCGCAACAGCACCATCATAAACAACAAGGATTGAGTGCTGGTCATTAACGATTACATGTTGAGGGTAAGAATTATTTTGATTTCTGGGAAGTTAGTGGGAATCCAGGAACGGGAATAGACTGATGTTGGCTTTTGGGCAATGTACTGACTGGCGTACAAGTTAGTTTGGTGGGTGATTAGTTCCAGTACATTTTCGTTTATGAAAATGTTAGAAAAAAATCCATGGGGGCAAAATTAGTAACATTTACTTTTATGCCAGGGTCTGCCACAAGAGGAGGAATTTGTGGGGAATAGGATTGTCCGGGATGCCACAGAGGACGGGGGGCTGCAGAACTGGGCCCTGCCTCTTCCGCGTCAGCGGGGACGACTGGCGGGGTCGGTGACCCCCTGGGTGAAGCCGAGTCGTCACTGTTCTCTGAGAACATCTCAGCTTCAGAGGCTGTTTCTGTCTCTGACCCGGAGGTACCGGAGGCGAGCAGCGCATAGGTTTGCTCAGCCGTGAACATTCTGTGGGCCATTTTTTTTTTTGTGCAAAAAAAGTAGCCCTAAACCTAACCACATTTTTTATTTTTTTTATTTTTAAACCCTAAGCCTAACCCTACCTAAGAAGATTGATGAATAAAATATAAAATAAAAAAGATTATTTGATGAGGGGAATGATGGTGGAGGGGATGAAGGAGGAGGGGATGATCACGGGGGTGATCAAAAATTGACAGACGAATATAAATAGGTCGATTTGTCTTTTTCTTCAAAAATGGCAGCAGGTAGTCTGTCTCTCTTCTCTCTCCCAAAAACAACTACAGAGGAGAGAGGCAGACCTAAGTGCAGCCATATTTATAAAATATTGGGGATTTGATCCCTGTGATAGGATCTATCACTGGGTTCAAATTTCAGCAACCAATCAAAAAGTTTTGGTTGGTTGCTATGTGGAAGGAGGCAGATTATGGCTGGCACACTGCGCATGTGTCGGGCCATTTTGGAAAAGAACAAGGGGTGCCACTGGGGATCACAATTTATTGAGGTACAGGGGGAAGAGGAATCCGGGGGGGCTGGTGGACCAGGGGACAGCACCGGAAAGTTCGGGAAGATGTTTCTAACCCATCTGACATGTCAGATGGGATAAAAACAAGGATGGTATTACCGGCACCGGAACTAGGGGGAAAGGGGGGACCGGGGAGACAGGTCAGGGTGGGGGGGACAGATTAGATCCTTTTCTCCGATCTGATCATGTGTGATCATGGTTTACGGTATATACCGGTCATCACAAGGCTGGTAAAGAAAAAAAACGGCCTGATTGCTAATCTTCAGGGTCTCATCTACTCCCCCGGTAGCTGAAACCCCGGAGATTTTCAGCCACTGGGGGGCACCACATGGCCTTTTCTGTTCTGACTTATTTTCACGTCTGAACAGAATAAGGACCCTGTTTTACCGACGTGTATATATACAGTGGGCCGTCACTAAGGTGTTAATGGTATTTAGATATATGAAGAAAGAGGCAGCCCTCACCAGTATTGTGCAGCAGTGGTCTCGTTAATCCAGCACATTCAAGGATTCATAACCATTGTTAACGGTATTTAATTTGAATGATTTTAAGGGTCCTTTGATATTTGTATTCATGTGTGTTTCTGTGTGGGGGTATTTGTTATGCTGACGTAATAAAGGTACAATATGTGCAGGAGGGCTTTTTCACCGAAATTTACGTTTTGCCGGTGATTTTTTTCAGAAGAGTGATGTCATATGTTTAATGACTAAAAGCAACTTGCAATACAATTCTAAGCTATTGAGCCCTGATGAAGTAGCCTGCGGCTATGAAACACGTCGGCAAGTTGGTGTTGAGTGGAATAAAGGATTGTCTATACTTTGCTGTTGTCATCCTGGTCAGCGCGGAGTTACACCCGTCTTCTCTTGATCCTGAACTTTACAGTAAAGACAGATCTACAGAGAAACAATACATGATTGCATGTCCAGCAAATACTGACAAAGTAGCACTGAATTTAGCCCGGTGATTTTTACACAGTGACACCATGAATAACTGAGGGCAGTGGAGACAGGGAATGTAATAACCAGCATAGTCTGTGCACACTGGGGCCCACAAGCACATTCACACATTCATACATACACATACGTTCCATCTATCTCTGCAGGGCTGTACTGTGTGGTCCTGACAGCAGAGGAGAAGTGAACTCCGGTATGAACGCCATCTCCATCTTCACACCCGGGTTTATATTTTGGAGCTCTCTGCTCTTTTGTCTCCTCAGTATCATCTTCATCTCTGCAGTTCATGTGAGGATACACCATCACGCAAAGTTTCTGGTCCGCTCGTGTCATTACATCAACAAAGTTATTGAAACATTGGGGCTTGCTTTAGCAATAGACCCAAAGGAAGTACACAGGGACTCTGGTAAGTATTATGGTTAGGCCTTGTCTGCAGACAACAGGTTCAGATCAGAAGCTGAAGACCAGCAGAAAAGCCTGTAAGAGGAGGTAGATCACTGGAAATAAAAGGTTAATCTTTATTAGCCGAGGAATGTCAGGCTTCATCCATCTGAGGACAATCTGCCCAGCCACGGGAACATCATAGAACAGGTAGATGATAAATCCAACGTAGATGATCAATGTATTCATGTCACTAGTAACCAGCACGAGTAGAGTGAAGAGGCTGTGAGAAGTGCAGGGATTGGGGTGCATCGTTTAATATGAATCATGGCCAAGACACTTGATAGATGACCATTTTGTGCCCCAGCAAAAAAATCAACCTGGAAGAAGTAAATAGAGATCCATTGACTCCTCCAAATGTGGAAGATATTGGCATTACCCATGCCAAGACACTTGATAGATGACCATCTTGTGCTCCAATAAACAACATGGAAGAAGTAAATAGAGATCCATTGACTCCTCCAAATGTGGACGGTATTGGCATTATCAATGCCATGCCAAGACACTTAGCTATTTTTCGCCAAATGTCAAAGCCATTGCATTGGTAGCCAGTATCTGTTATGGAGATATGGCTATCACACAGGCAATGACAGCAAAAACATAAAGATGACAAGTGGAATAGAGATGAAGATAACACGTGGGAGGTTCTTATAGGAATTCACCATCCCCTCTGTGACATAGTTAAGAGAATTCCAGCCACCATATGGAATAGATCCTTGAAAGAAAGAATGCCAGTGCAATTGAGGCCCATGTCTGGATCCTGGAAATTCTCAGAAGCATTCTTTGGTTTCAACGAGAAATATTCCCCCTTGGAGATCTAGACAATAGAAGCAGCTTCCCAGCCGTAAATATTTCTTGAGCTGGAATGACCCATTGTACACTGGCACAGTTCACCCAGGTGAGCAGCAATAGACAGACGGCTGCCAATAGACGCAGTCCTGATTCAGGGGCAAGACATGATGGGAAGAGAGGATGTAGTACATAGTCTGAATAGGTCAATGCAATGACTGCCTGGTCTGTAGGATATATTACAAGTACTGCAATTCATAGCTGGAGGAAGCCTGCCAGTCCTCCAAAGATGTCCGTAACATATGAATAGTCTCTTCCAGATTTGGGAATGGTGACTCCCAAGCTCTGCATATCATGGGGCACCCAGAGCAGTGATTACTCTGGTGATGACCCACACAATAATGGTCATACTCACTGAGCCAGCATTCTCTAGTACTTCCTTCGAAGATAGAAATATCCTAGAGCTGATAATATTTTCAGTATAAGAAGCTACTGAATGTCCAGCCTGGCACAAGAGGCTGCATGGGTCTATGCCGTGAAGAGAAGGCACTTGTGCCTACTATGTGTGGAATGCCGCAGCCGGTGGCGCTCCTAGAAACAAAGGCAAACCACGGGGCCAAGAACCTGGAGCACACGAGACGTCACAGATGAGTATGGAGGCTACATAACGCCTCTATTCTTTTTTCCCCAAAAGGCACAAGATCCATTTGATTACATTCAGAGAGAATAGATCCTGAATAAAAACAATTATATATTGAACATGTAGAGTATGCAGGAGAATTAAAACTCCTGGTAAATAATGACCCCGAGCTCCTGGAGTGTATGTAGGACATTTGCGTAGTAAGAGAGTGGATTGCTCTGAAGTGGTTCTGGTTAACTGCAGCTTTAAATTGATGTGAGGACCGCCGTGTCCTGGAACGGATCGTGAAGGGAGAATCTGAGACCACGTTGTGGAAAGCCATCCTTTGTAGAAGGTTGCACCTTCGGAATGGAATGTGCAATAAAGTCCACATGGAGGGTGAAGACTTCAAGGAGTCATTTCCGTGTTGGTCTCATGATTGTCAGGTATAAATCTTTTTTAACACTGAATATTATTATGTTCATGATGCCTTGTGAAATGTTTATTTTTAAGCAGCAGATTCATGGAAATAGTGTGCATGCAGTGGGTCAACAAGCCTTTCAGGTACCTCTATCAGGCATACTTAAAAGTCCATTGTGGCCGAACATGAGGCGCAACTTATCACTTCAAATTTTACATGTAGCTTTCCATGTAGGTTTGCTGGGGCTCATTACAGACTCACACAGTTAAGAGCTCAGATTTCCTCTTGCAGAAGATGCAGAGACATTAGGTCACCACACAGAGCGGTGCTGCAGTTCCTTCTGCTCCCATCAGGAAAACTAGTATAGCAATTAATGGCACAGACTATATTAGTAATAAAGAACAGATCCACTGTACAGTGAAGACAAATCCACTGAGAAACAATACATCACTGCATGTCTAACAAATACAGACAATAATGTGTTGCTGAATTTAACCCAGTAATTTTGACACTGTGACACCACAAACACCTGAGGGCAATGGCGACAGGTAATCTAATAACCAAGGTGTGTGGGTGGGCACAGGTACGCGATACACCGGTCTCACGTAGATATAGTTAATATTAAACCAAGAGAAAGATACTTGTTTAGGTTGACCGGGTTCCAGGGAGAGACACTCACAATATATAGAGTATCAAAAAATAAGCTTTATTATGTGACAATGAGGCAAATATAACACGAAAACAGGATTAAAATTATTTATAAAACAGTGTAGAGACACTGTGCACAAGAACCTAGCCCCGTTTGTGAATGTAGCTAAATTTGCGCCCTCAACGTAAGGGAACGTGGTTCCCCGGAAGTTGAAACAGATCCTGCAGGAAACATCCGTTTGAATCCCGACGCCGCTTCACACGCTGCAATCACTAAGGGAATGTGGGTGTACCTGTTCAGCGCCGCAAAAACATAAGCATGACAGAGTTGTGTATTCCGCGCCCCAAACACGCTGATTGGACAACGCAATAGCGTCATGATTGGCCAGCCTGCGCAGGAAGTGTAGTGTGAATGGACAGCTCTTCAAATATGGCGCCCTGTGCTGGGACAGCCAATGGTAACACAGTAGCCCCGATCAATCATCGCTGATGGGGCACGGAAAACATTACGCTGTGGCACGCCCCTTGGAAATCACTAGGCGATGCAGATTCCATCCCTATCGCCTGTTTACACGCCAATACCAGGGCAATTCACCATCTGGGTTGCCTCTGATATTAGAACAATGCTCTGAAACCGCAACCCGAGCAACTGCGTAAATCACGATCACTTTCCCAATTTACACGCCGCAACTTCGTAGCAATTTCAAGGCAACCGTGACAAAAATCCCGATTGCCTGGCAGTTGCTACATCGCAGTGGCGCGTGTAAAGGTACCTATAGGGGAACTATTGTGACAATGAAGAAAATGTTGGGCAACAGAGCTAATCTGCTTACCCTTTTTAAAGTTCGAGTTCGCGCAGATAATGTTCGATACATGGTTCTGGATCCTCTTTCTGGCTTCTTGTGTCGTCTCACCGACATATAGCCATAGGACAGCTGCAAATCAAGATGTAGATACCATATAAATCTTGCCAAAGATTATTGTATGGAGTGATTACACTCAATTTGGCGGGCCAAGTTTTTGGCTTTGGACGAAGTAAGTCGCCTCTTTCAGTAGTATTTGTTGCCTGGAAGGCTTGTGTGATGATCTTACGTGGGTAGCCCCTTTGCTGGAATCTCTCTCTCAAGTTGCAAGCTTCCAACAAGAAGGTTCCATTTTTCGTGCAGTTCCGTTTTAAACGATGGAATTGACCTTTTGGGATTGCCTTGCGCAAATTTGAGAATATATAGCCCTATATTTCTATATTTCTTTTATCAGAGCATCTATCTTGGCACATTATCCATATAACTATGCGCTCCTCATATATGAGATGTATTTCACTGTTTAAATATGCACTTTGGTTTCAAGCACTTATAAGCCAAACAATTGATTGACGCTCTTTAGCCTCCGCTCATGAATCCCCTTTAGATCCCGCCGTCTGATTTGGAAGCATTCGCCTTCCTAGTTATATGCGCAAAGACGACTGGCTGCGTACCACTCTGCTGCGGCTCCCTGAATTACACGTCAGTTCCGGCCTGAGACGCCGGAACACGTGTGGACGCCATCACTGCAGGCACACAATAAAACA
Organism: Allobates femoralis; assembly: GCA_033576535.1. Lineage (NCBI taxonomy): Eukaryota > Metazoa > Chordata > Amphibia > Anura > Aromobatidae > Allobates > Allobates femoralis. The sequence goes on along the minus strand of JARQOC010000044.1, from coordinate 44,264 downwards.
CAGGAGACAACGGACTCTTTACAGCACTTTTTCCTCTGAGGAAGCTGTCCATAGCGGCGGCGACACGCGTAGGGAGGATGTGCTACATTTTCCTATGCCCCTATCTTTGCATCATCATTATGATTGGGTGGTAAAGTATTGTACTTTGGCCTTGGGCCACTTAATAGACTGTGTGTAGTCCCATATCTGGTATATTGGTTGTTTCAAGGATGCATTTCTTGTGTCAGTACTTCAAAGGCTTCCCTTTCAGTTTGCTGAGTCCTTTGTGTGATGATAACATTTCTAAGGTTGCACATTATCATATGTTTTGTCCTCACATGGACTTGTTCATCTGTCAATTACATATGACAACTAACAAACTTCCCTTTATTGCTAGCTCCATTTGTTCTTTGTTAACCAGGATCTACTGTACTGTTTCATTTTTGGCACCTGAAATTTTGCTTCATGTTAACTGTTCATTTTATGTTCTCTAACAAGTGCATAATATCATTGTGTCTTCAGTACTGTATTATTGTTAGCAGTTCTGTGCACTTCTAACCAGGGACTACCAGTCCTACCACCAGAAACATCTATCCTATGTCAGTATAGCCTGTGAGCTATTTCAAAATTTAGCTACATTCACAAACGGGGCTAGGTTCTTGTGCACAGTGTCTCTACACTGGTTTTTAAATGTTTTTTAATCCTGTTTTCGCGTTATATTTGCCTCATTGTCACTTAATAAAGCTTATTTTTTAATACTCTATATATTGTGAGTGTCTCTCCCTGGAACCCGGCCAACCTAAACACGTATCTTTCTCTTGGTTTAAAGGTAATCTAATAACCAGCATAGTCTGTGCACATTGGGGCGCACGTCCACATACTCAGTCACACATACATACACGTTTCATTTATCTCTGCAGGGCTGTACAGTGTGGCCCTGACAGCAGAGGATTTTAGAGATCGTGGGATTAGATTGAATGCTGAATGGAAGGGTTAGTAAATTCAGGCATGAACGGTATTTCCATCTTCACACCCGGGTTTATAGATTGAAGCTCGCTGCCGTTTTGCCTCCTCAGTTTCATCTTCGTCTTTGCTGTCCATCAGAGCATACACAACCACACAAAGCTTCTGGCCCGCTCGTGTCATTGCATCAACCGTTATTAAAACATTGGGGCTTGTTTTGCTAATGGACCTCAAGTAAAGTACACAGTGAGTCCAGTATGGCCAGGCTTAGTCCACAGAGTATAGGTTCAGACCACAAACTGAAGACCAGCAGAAAAGCCAGAAGAAGAGGTAGATCACTGGAAATATGAGGTCAACCTTTATTGGCCGAGGGATGTCAGGCTTCATCCATATGATGACAGTCTGCTCAGCCATGGTAACATCATAGAACAGGTAATTGATGAAGCTAACATAGTTGATCAATGTACCGTAAATCTTGTACTGTCTGCTGAAAACATAAATTACCTGGAGTGTGTTATTAGATAAAAGTGTATCAGTCTGATGGCTGGGTGGTTCTCCCCGATCATTTTGAATAATAATTAGTAGAGATGTCGTCTTCCCTTGTTCTTCTTTGGACCTTGGTTCTTATGGCCGGCTTCTGGTCTTGGGGGATATCTTCTTTCTTATTCTCCTGATTTTGCTTTCACCCCCACTGCTTTCTGAGCCTAAATAATCCCCATAACTTCCACTAAACGAGTCTAAGGGAGGGATGTTTGGTGCCCGCAACCTTTGTGGTAGGTCTTCATGCATTTCTTTTTTTTTAATCAGTAAACTTTTTATTAAACATACCCAAATTTGAAACAGAGATGAAATATCAATGGTCATTTTACACTGTTGCATCAGTACATTACCTCCCCCCTTCCCGTACCTCCCCCCCCCCCCCCATGGAGCCTTTTCTCTGTACAAAAAACACTTTCACTGTTTTAGCAATATCAAACAGTGTTTACCTATTACTATAGTTCACAGATAACACTGCATCATCACACCAGTTTCCTTGCATTACACAACACTAATATTTTGGTGCAAATCTAATTAAACCCTATCTACCCAAGGCTGCCATAATTTATTGAAATATTCCTGTTTGTTCCTCTTAGTGTAAATATTTTTTCCAGTTGAATTATATAATTCGTTTGAGTAATGAAATCACGTCGGGACGGGGGCTCTTCTCTAATCCAGTACTTTGCTATCAATTTTCTGCCAATAAACAATAATCTTGCAATAGCTATTTTAGTTGTATTGTCTGTTTGTATTTCCTCAACATACCCTAATATAGATGTCAGTGGGTGTCTACGTATCACACATCCATACACCATCCCAATACGATTCAGTACTACTATCCAAAAGGAGGACAATCTGGGACAGTGCCAAAGCATATGCAATATATCCGCCTGTGATTGTGCACTACGTAGGCAATCCGAGTTAGACTGTAGTCCCGCCTTAAATAACCTCTTGGGTTCTATACAACCTGTGAATTACATATAGCTGTGACAATCCCCGGGCTCGTTCATGGATATCTTAGGTATACATTCTAGTATAATTTCCCACCTATCATCTGTTATCCCTCCCAGGTTAATTTCCCGTTTCCTCCTAGCCTTTATAGGATGTCCCCACAGAAAAGCATGCATCAAGTCCCTATACACTTCAGATATCGCTCCTCTTGTTCCACTATCTTTTAATATAAAATCTATACTGTACTTCTATAGGCCTTTTTCTGCCTTGGGTTTGAAATGTGTGCTGAACCTGTGGTCCAGCCTTTTCTTCCTTATGGTATATGGTGCTGATAAATACAGGTTTTAAAATCACAGGTAGTTTCCCCGATAAACCATGAAAAACAGGCACACTGCAGCAGGTAAATAACGTACCCGGAATTACATGACACGTAATGATTGATCTTGTGGACAATGCACATGTTGGGGTCAGTAAATGTCAGGTCCTTAAGCATTAAGGAACAGTTTATATAGGATAAACAAAAGTAACAACCAGTTCGGCGTGCCCCAGTCAGTACGGTCTGCGTGTTACATTTAAAAGAACTCAATGCAGAGTAAATAAGACGGCCACCTAGATTCTTACCATGCCTGTATGAAAACAAAGGGAGAATATCAAACTCAAGCACACCAGGTAGATATTTGGTTAACACAGTCCAGTGTTTCCTGGCAGTATGGGCTATCTTGCCTCTTTCCTCATTGAAAGTGGAGTCAAATGGAATGTGATCAATAGGTTTTCTTTGGATATTATGCAGAAGGGTGTCCAGTGTGTGATGCCATCAATGTTTTTGTCTGTGCTGTGTTTCAGATAACCCCTCTCACTGAATGTATGCACCACAGAGTCCAAGGATTTATCTGAAGTCTCGCTGTCTCTGACAATGTGTTCAACTTTACGCATTTGACTGAGGGGTATAGCTTCTATAATTTTACTTGGGTGATGGCTAGTAAAATGGAGAATATTGTTTGTTAGTGAGACATATACGATAAGTCCCTCACGCAATGCTAAGAGAGGGTGAGATAAAAAAAAAAACAGGTGATAACCACATATTACTCACATATTGTGTCCACTGAGGAGGGTCAATGACTTATAATTGGGTCAGGCTGGATGGAGGTCCACTATGCCTATATGAGATACAAAAGGCATCTCATTATATTGTGGTAAAATATAAGTGGATAGAAAAAATATCCAGCTGCTGATGCTGGGACGCATGAGAAACTTTGTGATAAGTAATACGTTTTCCAGTTAAGGGCTTGGAAATAAGTTTGAGTTTTCTGTTGGTACAACCGCCATACATTTATCACATTCAGTACAGTAAATAATATATACTACATCTTGTGTATTACAATCGATATACTGCTTGATATAATATTGTTAGTAGTTATGATTGTTGAAGAATGTTGGCAGGTTCTACACCGATTGTGACATCACTTAGAGAAATCAGGATGTTCCAGCCAGGTCTTCTCTTGTTTCTTTGATTGTAAAAGATTCAGGGAAATGATGTGATCGATGGTAATCACGTCTTTATCCACATCTCAACCTCCCGGCTGCAGAAAACTAGATACAGAGGAATCTTCATATAAGATGAGTGTCTTAAGATGATAGATTTAAACCCATTAATCTTCATGCTATTCTGAAGGGACAAAACTAGTTTTTCAATTCTATGATGAGCTGAACTGAATTTATATGAAACAAGTTCAGATTGATTCACAGCAATGTACACAAATGTGTACTTTTAAAGCTTAGAACCTAAACTTTCTGGATTAATGTGCTCTGCACCTGAGGTAGGGGTATTGTTCTGCTTTGGCACATCACCACGTACTTCAGGGATACAGCAGCCACAGCACACCTACATCATGGAAAACTGTAAACATTATTCCAGTTCAGAGCAATGTAGAATAGGGATGAGCGATTAACGAAATATTCTTATTCGCTATACTCATAACGAGTAGGTCCCGCTAGTCGGTACTCTTTACGAGTATAGCGAGTCCAATGTAAGTCAATGTTGAAGCGAGTAAGGTGGCTTCACACCACGGTAAGGTCCCATTCGGGTCTGTTGTAAACTAGACAGCCCTAGCCCAGATCTTGTAACCATAGTACCCGGCTGTATACCAAAATACGGCGAAGAACACACCATAATTTATTTTAAAATCAATTCAAAAATACAAAAAGAAGGAACTTTTAACCCCTACAAGCATGGTACAGGGGTTAATACATATGTATTAGATTTTTTATATTTTTTTATTATTGTTTTAGGAATATTCCATATAAGTTTGGAGTGGGCTTTGCCTTTTTTTTTTTTTGTGTACAGCCGGGTACAGCATGTCGGAACAGGCTGCCCCCCAACCCCCAGATGCAAATTTGTATCTTGCTGGAAACAGAAATAGAAGGAATCTTTTTTTTATTTCAGAAATTTCATGCGATATTACAAAAAAAAAAAATGCCTTAGCACAATTTCAACTTCCAGCCAGGTACAAGTAGGCAGCAGGGGGGGTTGAATCAGCAGTGCAGGAAGGCTCAAGCTTTATGTCTCCCCCTGCTGCAAATTGCAGTCCACAGCCACCTTACAAAATGGCGCTCCTCATGTAAGGGCAGGGAGGGGCAGTATTGAGCGGTGAGCGACGAACAGTAGGAGAAAGCTTCTGGTGAAGTCATCGCACCGGCAGCTTCCCTGTCTGCGTCCTCTGCTCACGGATTACTGCTGCTCACTCCCCACCTGCTCCTAAATCAGGATCAGATGGGGAGGTGGTGGGGGTAAGCAGAGGATCCTGCTGTCAGGCTGCAGAAAAGCGAGTAGGAGGCCACATCATTCTTTAAAAGCTGTCATTTTTTTTAACAAGTGCAGCCTTTTCCTCTTTTGCCAGAATCTATATAGGGTCTGGCATTTGAGGAATTACTTGCATTTCACATTGACTTACATTTTACTTGTTACTGCGCGAATAATTGCAAGGATAGTCACAGAGTAAAGAGTAGCCCGAGTCCCAAACTATTTTGCGACTACCGAATACTAATTGAGTATACTCGCTCATCCCTAATGTACAACAATGTGTACTTTAAAGCTCTGCACCTTAAGTAGGCGGTATTGTTTTGAGATGTACATGACCACATAATTGAGGGATACAGCACACCTACATCGGGTACGGTTTTACACACTACACATTATTCCGGTTCAGATCTATGTACTACTATGTGTAGTTTTAAAGGTTTCCTACAAACGACCACTTTTTTTTATAAGGCCGGCTTCACACTGCGTGTGTGATCCGATCCATAGCTTTCCGCTTGAGGCAGACAGGCGCGGACCGGATCAGCACACAGGACTGGGGGGCTATTAAACCCTCCGATCCTATGTTTAGCGCACGCAGTTCCTGTTGCTGATAGGTGAGGACCGCGGGCGCCGCAGTCCTGACCTGTCAGCGGCTGCAGCTGTAATGAGATATAGAAATTGGTTGCGCCACGCTGCTTTATGTTTTATATCCACCCTCTGTTAAGTCACCGTTACACTCACCTTTTCCTGTTGTGCTGTCCGCACAACAGGGGGGCTCACGTAGTGAGTGCACGGGGTCTCTCTCTATGCTGTGTGGAATTCTTTCCCTTTTTCCTCGGTGTCCGCCTGTGCAATTGCACGTGATCCCTCACGTGTTTTCCTCTCCTCTGTTAGGTTTGTCTTCTCCTCCGGAGCTGCTCCACCGCTCTCCCCATAGGGAGATGGATATCAGGCAATGAATAAAACGATGTTTTGGGTGAGCGCTGGAATATGAAGACAGCTACACTTCAACAAGTATTTTACCTGTAAGTTTATTGTTCAAATCACACTAGGTCCTCTCCACAACATGTTTCGACGCTCAGGGCGTCTTCCTCAAGGATCCACTTGAGGAAGACGCCCTGAGCGTCGAAACATTGTTGTGGGAGAGGACCTAGTGTGATTTGAACAATAAACTTACAGGTAAAATACTTGTTGAAGTGTAGCTGTCTTCATATCCAGCGCTCACCCAAACATCGTTTTATTCCAGCGGCTGCAGCTGTGTCAGCCAGGTAGGTAGGCAAGTGGCTTCAGCCAGGTAGGTAGGCAAGTGGCTTCAGCCAGGTAGGAAGGCAAGTGGCTTCAGCCAGGTAGGTTGGCAAGTCGATTCAGCCAGGTATAGTTAGGACAGGTAGATGGATAACTACTCCAAGGTAGGCAGACCTCATCCGGGCAAGTACACTTCATACACAAGGGGATGTGTATTACATGCCTGGGAATGTTCTTCCACCTGTGGAGCTAGTTGTTGTGGTGGTCGTTGTGGTCGTAGTCGTGGTTGTGGTTGGGCTGGCCGGACTATCGGATGGTGTCCTAGTCAGATGGATGACCGGACTATGGGGCTTAAGGGACCAGTTGAGAGGGAGGATGTTCACCTGGCCGAGATACCTGTGTGGTTTTCGGTGTATCAAGGATGCTCAATCTAAAACCTAAGCTTGACGTGTTGCTTACGTCTCCCATTTTGCTCCACATCCTTGACGACGAATCAATGTTATCAGCAGTGGGACGAGTTGATAGGTCTGCTTGAAAGCGACCATACCCAGAGCCCTGGGTAGCCGACTGGTGTTGACAAGTAACACGTCCTCGCTGCTGCCTTGGTCTACTTTGATCTCGCCATTGTGTAAATCCTCTGACTCCCAGTCTTCGTATCTTGGGCGCTGTGTTGCTGGTCATTCCTGACTGAAGCTCTCCACTGTGACGATGGTCTGGTCATATTGCCCATAATCCTGTCGTAAACTCATCCGACGATATTCCAGCTCCCTCTCCCATGAATGATCACGACGATATTCCAGCTCCCTCTCCCGTGAATGATCACGACGATATTCCACTCCCTCTCCCGTGAATATCACGACGATATTCCAGCTCCCTCTCCCGTGAATGATCACGACGATATTCCAGCTCCCTCTCCCGTGAATGATCACGACGATATTCCAGCTCCCTCTCCGTGAATGATCACGACGATATTCCAACTCCCTCTCCCGTGAATGATCACGACGATATTCCAGCTCCCTCTCCCGTGAATGATCACGACGATATTCCAGCTCCCTCTCCCGTGAATGATCACGACGATATTCCAGCTCCCTCTCCCGTGAATGATCACGACGATATTCCAGCTCCCTCTCCCGTGAATGATCACGACGATATTCCAGCTCCCTCTCCCGTGAATGATCACGACAATATTCCAGCTCCCTCTCCCGTGAATGATCACGACGATATTCCAGCTCCCTCTCCCGTGAATGTCACGACGAGAAGTAGCCCCATGACTTCAGAAAACCTTGGCTGAGCAGGTCTGCTGCGCAACTCTCTCTCCACCTCAGGAACTGGTTGCTGCTGGTCCGTCTCCGACTCTTGCTGGCCACTGATATTCATGTGTTCTAGCGCATACTTTAATGCTTCTTCACAGGTCTGCATGACATACAGCTGACAAGGTCCAGTCAGATTTTCCATCCGGTTCAAAACAGTTTGAAAGTACATATTTCTCATTTGTGAAGTATTATCTATCCGGAGTTTTTGGAATTCGTTTATTACTCTTTCAAAACCAGCTTCAACTGTTTTATTTAATAGGGAAACACATTCCTCAAAAACTCCAGAAAGATGTATGTACTCCGGAAGAACATTCCTATTGACAGCACTCTGGCGCTGTGAACTGAACGAGAAGCTGGTTGAGGCAGTTGGGTAGCAACAGAGGGCTGTGATAGGTTGGAAACAGACTGAGGGATCGGTCTGTCAGAGGGCTCTGAAGATGCCGCAGCGCCATCACCAGTGTCCAAAGTTGGCTCATTATCATGGACCGCTGCAGGAAGGCTACTTGATGCATTAGTTGGTTTTTCAACATTTCCAACAGTACTGTGGGAATAAAAATAGAGATGTTAAGTATGATAACATATAACAGCGTCCATTCAAGATAAAAAAAAAAACAAAAAAAAAATTATTTTACCTACGGCTTGCCAACGATGGCCTTAAAAAGGATAGCTGGTAGTAGTACTTGTATTTCTTAGTACGTGCCGCAGAACCACTGGGGGCAAGCCTCTCTGCTTTGTAGTCCTTCCCGTAGCGGTCTTTAATTGATCGCCAGCGTTCCTTCACTTTTTTCACTGTTAAACAAATAGAGTGGTTAATGAATTTATAAAAAATTATTTCAATGATATATATATATATATATATATATATATATAAATTACTTTCAGCAAACAGCTTGAGTCGGAGCATTGAGGTCACTCCAACCATCCACGATCTCATCACAGATGTCTTCCCAGAGTCGTCGTGTGAATTCGCTATCCCAATGGCGGTTGTTACTTGGGTCCCACAAGACAGGTCGCTCTTGGACCAAGTGGATCAGCTGCTCACAACTAATACAGAAATCCACTTCTTGCACTTGGTCCTGTGAGGACCTGCTTGACCTTTGTGAACCCTAAAACATTAACAATTTTTTATATTAAAATCAAAATTATTAATCAAACACATTAAAATGATAAATGTTATTATGTTTTAATATTCTTACACCACGACCACGACGACCGCGCCTTCCACCACGACGAGGCTGGGAAGAGGTTGGAGGATCTCTTGGACGGACATCAGCAGCCTACCAAATTAAAAAAAAAAGGATATACATTGAGGTTAAACATTTTTTTATTTATGGAAAAAAAAAACAAACTAAACATTATTATGAATGAAAAATATTATGTTAAATTTAACTGGATAAATAGTTTTAAAAAATTACTTAGGGACAAGCGTGATTATTAAGTACTTACAGTTCCTGACTCATCATCAAGCACGACGTCCTGCACTGCTCCACTGTCAGCAGTGGGTTCTATGGCAGAACCACGAGCCTTTAATCAGATTGAATGAAGATATTAGTATTCACAATAGGCAGAATACATGAGGACATACACATTAGTTACATGAGGCACTTACCACCCTGTTTGGGGAATCAGATCCCTTACTGACGGAGGAGTTGTCAGCCATCACAATCAGACACTGCAGGACAGGGGGGAAAGTCAGAACATTTAAAATAAATAAAAAATATTCAAATCCCCCCCAAAAAAATTGTCTGCACAAAAAAAGAATAGCCGGAGCAGCCGCAACCAGACTATTCAGATATCTTCTGCCAGATAAACGGATATTAAATAGAAAAAAAACAAACAAAAACATTATTAATTAGTAGTCACACCCACAGTGTGCATGACAACATTAATTAATAATAATGCAGTCACTTGCACGGACACTATGGGGGAAGCATGAGTCCCACCCACAGTGTGCTTGACACCTTAAATTATTACTAATGCAGTCACTTGCACGGACACTATGGGGGAAGCATGAGTACCACCCACAGTGTGCATGATACCTTAAATTATTACTAATGCAGTCACTTGCACGGACACTATGGGGGAGCATGAGTCCCACCCACAGTGTGCATGACACCTTAAATTATTACTAATGCAGTCACTTGCACGGACACTATGGGGGAAGCATGAGTACCACCCACAGTGTGCATGATACCTTAAATTATTACTAATGCAGTCGCTTGCACGGACACTATGGGGGGAGCATGAGTCCCACCCACAGTGTGCATGACACCTTAAATTATTACTAATGCAGTTGCTTGCACGAACACTATGGGGGGAGCATGAGTCCCACCCACAGTGTGCATGACAACATTAATTAATAATGCAGTCACTTGCACGGACACTATGGGGGAGCATGAGTCCACCTACAGTGTGCATGACACCTTAAATTATTACTAATGCAGTCACTTGCACGGACACTATGGGGGGAGCATGAGTCACATGAGTCCCACCCACAGTGTGCTTGACACCTTAAATTATTACTAATGCAGTCACTTGCACGGACATCATGGGGGGAGCATGAGTCCCACCCACAGTGTGCATGACACCTTAAATTATTACTAATGCAGTCACTTGCACGGACACTATGGAAGAAGCATGAGTCCCACCCACAGTGTGCATGACACCTTAAATTATTACTAATGCAGTCACTTGCACGGACACTATGGGGGGAGCATGAGTCCCACCCACAGTGTGCTTGACACCTTAAATTATTACTAATGCAGTCACTTCAAAACTCAAAACAATTCCCAATGAAAAAAATGGCCTTCCTTAAACTATCGTATCTCACATTAATGGATGCCTATCTACATCCAAAGGAAAGATTCATCATAACATTTTAATCATCAAGAAAATCTTTATTAAATCTTTAAAATGTTATTACAATAAAATAATTCAGAGCATTCCCTCCGGGGGAACAACGAGAAAAAACATTCAGGCTAGTCAGATTAATATCATAGTATATCATGCAACATAAATGTTTACTGGAATCAGATGTAGTGACAATACTAACATCAATTCCTAAACCAAGCCACTTCTTAAAATTCACTATCAGGGGGTCATTACCACCTATTCACTCCTTATATATTAGGTGCCTGCTTCTCAACCATTGGGCACTTCCCATAGGTGTATATAGTTTACAATGTAACTATTAGATCCAGGTATGAATAGTTTCTCCCCTGCAGCTAATTCAACCGCTTGACTCTGGCATAAACATTATAAATGTGCACCATACCTGACTTACTAGGACGCCTGTGTGTGCTCGTGCTCCCTCCTTCCCTACAGCCGTTTCGCTTCTGCTTCTTCCGGGGGGCGTATAGAATGTTACAAGTCAGGGCTTTTTATCACGCGCTCCACCAATCCATAAACGCCACGTAGTGTCATACCCAGGTGTCTGTCATAAACGGCGCATGAGACCCATAGCAATGCGTGCGGGATCATCCTCCCCTCTGCGGCATGACGTACACAAGTCCGCCTTCCTGCCGCAGTCAGGTGATATCCACGTCATTACGTCCAGGCGCATGCGCACTACAGACACCTCCGGGAATGTTGTTTGCTTACTCAATCTGTTGCTAAGCAACTACCCGTACCGCTGATTCACATAATTTATCAATTATTCCTTATACAGTGCATTACTGTCACTTGCACGGACACTATGGGGGAAGCATGAGTCCCACCCACAGTGTGCATGACACCTTAAATTATTACTAATGCAGTCACTTGCACGGACACTATGGGGGGAGCATGAGTCCCACCCACAGTGTGCATGACATCTTAAATTATTACAAATGCAGTCACTTGCACGGACACTATGGGGGGAGCATGAGTCCCACCCACAGTGTGCATGACACCTTAAATTATTACTAATGCAGTCACTTGCACGGACACTATGGGGGGAGCATGAGTCACACCCACAGTGTGCATGACAACAAAAATTATTACTAATGCAGTCACTTGCACGGACACTATGGGGGGAGCATGAGTCCCACCCACAGTGTTCATGACACCTTAAATTATTACAAATGCAGTCACTTGCACGGACACTATGGGGGGAGCATGAGTCAAACCCACAGTGTGCATGACAACAAAAATTATTAAAAATGCAGTAAGGCAATTTTCACATCAGCAGCACACTGATGTTTTTGGCCAATACAAGAGGTGGCGCTGCATCTGCCTGACCACACACATAATGCCCAACCTATGGGCTAAATACGGCAAGCCACATACATTATGTATGGTGTTTGCGGTCATTTGCAGCAAGTGAAATTCTGCCAGGTGCATCAGATGCAGAAAAAAAAAAAAAAACACACACACAAAGGCGTTTGCATTTGGCTATAACTACAACTGTGACACATCTGCAGCACCTGCCAGAACTGCACTTGACGCAAAGGACCGCAAGCAACTTACACAATGCATACATCCTGGGACGTAAGTCAGCCATTATACAACAAATGCAGCGCCACCTGGTGGATCTCACACAAACATCATCTTTCTGCTGATGTAAAAAGCACAGAGCACGACTGCAAGAAAAAAAAAAATAATGATTTCATCTTTTTAAAAATACATTATGAATTTATAGAAAAATAACCACTGCAAATAGTCAAAAAACACAACCAGTGTGCACAGCGCCAAAAACAACACGTTTATTCACATTAAAATGAATCAACATTTAAAAAACAAAAAAACAAAAAGCAGAAAAATAATTAGGCTGATTTCACACTGGCGTTCACCTCCACAGCGTTCTTCGGAGGGAAACTGCCATGTGAGCGCAGCCAGCGCAAGCCCCTATCTTTATAATGGGAACACAGGGGACTGCGCTTGACCGTGCACTCCCATTATAAACATGGGGGCTTGCGCTGCCTGTGCTCACATGGCGGTTCCCCTCCTCAGCGTTCTGTGGAGGGGAACCCCAGTGTGAAACCTGCAAAACAGTGAATGGCCAATACAAAGAGCACATGGCATGTATGGAAAAAAAAAAAAATATATGATGCAATACAGTCACTAACCACAGTGTGAATAGCACCAAAAAGCAAAACCTTCATTTAAAATACTATTATTTTTCAACATTTAAAAAATAAATAAAATAAACTAACATTTTTTTTGAGAAATCATTAGACAGTGAATGATCAATACACATGGCACATGCCATCTTTTAAAAAAAAAAAAAAAAAATCTAACAATTCAAATAATGCAGAATGGAAAAAAAAACACAACCAGCACCAAAAAACACATTCATTCACAATACTTATTTTACAACATTTTTTTTAATAAAAAAAAAAAAATGCTGAAAAATAATTATACAGTAAATGAACAATACACAGACCACATGGCATCTTTGCAAAAAATTACACATGCCACATAGCATCTTTGCAAAAAAATTACAGACCACATGGCATCTTTGCAAAATAAAAAAAAAAAAAAAACAACAGTGTGCACAGCACAAAAAAAAAAAAAAAAAAAAAAAAAAAAATTACTCTATTAATAAACAGGATTTAAAAAATAAATAAATTTTTAGAAAAATTATCTACTGTGAATAATAATTACAAAGATTTAAAAAATTGAACTGTAACTATAAAAAAAGACAATAATAAAAAAAAAAATTATAATGTAAACGAATTTAAAAAAAAAAAAACAATAAAAACATAATCTGAACGAAAATTGCATGTGCTTACCAAAAGATGCAAGGATGATGCAGGATGCAGTAGATGATGCCGCAAAATGGCCAGTCACAAATAGCTCCTGGGTCCACTTCACAGCAACAAAACAGTTTGCACAGCATCTGGCCACCTGCTCCTTTTTTTTTATACCAGTGAGGGGGTGGGGGGGGCTTGGAGCATTTTGGGCAGGCTCAGTATGCGTGCCGCATCCAGCCAATCCACTTGCGGCAGATGCGGTTGCCATAGACTTTCATTATAAAAATACCGCAATGTACATTGCTGCACAAATGCGGTACACTTGCGGTATACTTGCGGCGAGAAATAAACGCGGCATGTTGCGGTTTAAAGAAATGCCGCAAATGCCGCATTTACCGCAACTGTCGTGGAAATTTGTAAAAACCGCACTTGCCGCAAGTACCGCAAGTCCCATAGGAAATGAATGGGGCTTGCCGCATTCTTGCCGCAAGTGTGCCGTTACGCAGCAAATGCGGTATTTCTACGTCAACTAACGCAAATTCAAAAAAACGCTGATGTGAAAGGACCCTTAGGCCTCTTTCACATCAGCGGCAAATGCAGATCGCGGCATTTGCAGCCGTTATGCGGTAATCGCGGCCGTTTTGCGATGAAAAAATGCAACTGCTGCGATCAGTGACTACCGCTGATGTGAACGGGGCCTTAGGAGAATATTATTATTGGCCATCTAACACCGTGCAGAAGTATTATGCATCTAATTGAAAATGGAAATTTTTCCATCTCAATGGTTTGCTTTTATCTTTGAAAGTGAGAATAATAACCAAACAACTTAAATGTACAAAAACATATTTTTAGCATTTATAAGTGAATATCAGTGACTAGTATAGTTGCCTCTTCTTATTAATAACAGTCATAAGTCTTCCACCCATGGAGTCAGTTTATTAATCAGTTGATGCAACTTTTTGGGGCAGTACTATCTACCATCTCACAAACACTATTTAGAGAGGGACATCAATTTAAGGATTAGGTCAGGTGCGAAAGAGGGTTATATCATTACTCTTTCATCTGTAAGGCCTTTATTGGCTAACCAAGCAGTGGAGACTTTGATGCATGAGATGAAACATTGATCTGCAAAAATGTCATGGTTTTCTTAAAAGATGGGGACTCTTTTCTGTATCATTGCTTGAAGAAACTCCATGTACACCTTACTGGAATGTGCGTTGATGTGAAGGTCTGTTACTAAAACTGATCCAGCAAATACATTAATAATAACGTATTTTTAAACGATAACAAAACTGAAATAAAAAAATCCTAAGGGTGCTGGGCCTTCACATACAGGTCAAGGAGCCCGGCTATCTCCTGCACCTCACGACTTAGGTGGGACATCTTGTCCTGCAGCTCCAGGAGAGTAGGTACACCTATGAAGTATAGACAAAAATTACAGTTGGGCACTGGGTAACCAATTTAAGGGACATCAATATATAAATACACTTACGGGGCCGCTCGTCTGCTCATTGTGCAACCTGGGCCCATTCTGAAGGGCTCCCCGATGCATCTTCCGCTGCTGCACAAATCAACAAAGGCAGAAAAAAACAAACTTAATTTGTAGACCAGACAGCGTTCGTGGAGTCTGCAAAGTGACTTTGCCCAAAGATAATTACATGTAAGCCACTTACCATTTAAGGATCTGTCCCCCTGGCTCGATTCCTCTGGGGGGGAGAAGTGACCAATATCGGACCCTGGGCTCCAGGCAATGGCAAGGCCTGGTGAAGGTCGCTCCGGCGGCGTCCCTTCCTCTGGTGGAGATGGAAGGGGGGGGAGGGGGGGACGACCTCCGGACTTATGTGGTGCTGGTGAAGGTGGTGGAGAAGTCGCCGCTTGCTGCTGATGACCTAAAAATGTTGTACAACTTGTAACACACAATTGTTGAAAGGACACCACATACGCAATTCAGAAAAAGTCGCCGGCTTTTAAAAAAATGCAGAAGCTCTCTACTGGCTTCCCCACCGCCTCTCCACCCGCTCCTGAGTTAGGAGCAGGCGGGGGGAGCAGGGCCTGCCATATCATAGCAAGAGGTTTTTTTTTTTAACATGACGAGTCCCATAGTTTGTTTTAAATTATATTATTTAAAATAAAAATAATTTTTCTCGGTGTTGTGTATTTATGTTAACAATTTTATTTAAATTCATGGGGGCCATGTGTAATTTGGGCCTTAGGGACAGCTGGTAACAAAAAGCTGGCCCTAACCCCTTGATTACCCAGTGAGCCACCGCACCAGGGCCCTGGAATAGCTGGGTTCTGGATTCTGCACCAGAAGATGACGCTTCAATGAAAGCACCATTTTCTGGGGCGACTACGGGCTGCCATTTGCAGGGGGATGGGGGAGTGCCCAGAAGGCTTGTGCCTCTGGCTGCCTAGCTGTACCTGGACCTGGCTGGAGATAGAAATTGTGCGCAGGCCAACATTCTTTTTTTTTTTTATAATTATTATTTATTGAATATCATGCAAAAAAAAAAAAAAGGCTCCCCAATATTTCTGTGTCCAGGCAAGTACTAATAGTCAGCTGGGGGTTGGGGTCAGACCGTTGCCGGCAGCTGTATCCGGCTGACATACAAAGAGTCCGGCTGACATACAAAGAGTCCGGCTGACATACAAAAAGGCGGTGAAATACATATCCTGCCGGATACAGCAAGCGGCAACGGTCTACCCCCAACCCCCAGCTGACTATTTGTACCTGGCCGTACACAAGAATACAGGGGAGCCCGCTTTTATCTTATTATTTCACGATTTTAATGAAATTTTTTTAAAAAATGCATGGTGCTACGCTCTATTTCTATGTTCAGCCAGGTACAGCTAGGCAGCTGTGGGCTGGAATCTGCAGCGCAGGGTGGCCAAGCTTTCTGGGCACCCCCCACTGCGAATGGCACACCGCAGCCGCCGCAGAAGATGCCGCGTTCATTGAAGTTATATGTCACCTACACTGACGTTCCACACCAGAAGCTGTTCCCTGTGAGTGGTTCTGCACCATTTCACTGGTGTGAAGGCAGCCGAACAGTACAGTGCAGACGACAGTACATACCGTATAAGACAGATGTGTATGGCCTGCACAGTCATGCACCCCCTGCACACAGGGGAGCAATTTTTAAAATAACTTCTCGGCCTCAGTTGGAATACAGTATTAATTTTTACATATGGATGGCAGATTACTCACGACGCTCTGGCTGGATCTCTGCCACTATTGCCTCAATCCGCCCAGGCGTTTTATAACGCAGATCAGCAATTTTGCGCATTATCTGCAGCGGCGATCTCTCCACCCCCATGCGCCTACGCAGAAGAGCCTGCACCTTCCGGAGGCAACGGTGCTTATGGATGGCCGGCTGATCATGGTGCGTATTTCACCAGTAGTCGCGGAGGTGCAAGATGGTGACCATGAGCTTCACCTCCCCATCTCCCCAGGGTGCAGCACGTCTTTGTGCCGCCATCACTATGAGCATAAACTGAAAGTAAAACCCAGTGCAGTATCTTTGGCGCCAAAACGCTTCTGCGTCGCATAATATTTCGACGCATATGCGTTTTCACTAATGCGGTAATATTTCGACGCATCGGCGACAACGCCGATACGTTAAGATTTCTACACACTTGCCGTTTCCGCCAATGCAATACAAACTGGTTGTGTACATGTTGTAATAAAGAATTTGAGGATGCAGGTATTTTGTTTGTCTTTTTTATTGTTTAATAAACCTTATACATCAAAAATCTGAGTATAAATAAATTACTTTGCAGATAACATTAGAGTGTCTATGCAGTTACTGAACAATAGAACAAAAAATTAAAATGCTAAACAATGTTGTTCTGCCAGCTCACAGCCCCAGGCCCATTAAAGTGTCTATTGTACATGTCCCGATTTTCCTTCGCCTCCCGACGATTTCGGCCGTGAGTCATAGGTTGAAGTGGTGCAATATCAGGCTCTTTTGCCCGCCAGCCCCCCATCACTAGCTCACTGTTTATGGCGTCCACCGTGTCTGCAAAACATGGAGGGGTGTATGAGGAAGCAGTCGTGCTCCGAAGAAAGTTGTGTAGGACACAGCATGCCAACACTACCATATCTATGTTTGCTAGCTTCATATTAATGGCAGTGTGGAAAATACGGATTCTACTGGTCATAATCCCAAAAGCATTTCCAACTACTCGCCGTGCCCGGGATAGGCGGTAGTTGAAGATCCTTTGGCTTGGTGTCACATGCTTATTGGGGTATGGCCTCAGTAGGTTGGCATGTAGTGGAAAAGCCTCATCTGCAACAAAGACATAATTCATGTGGTCCTTGGTCACTGCATTTAGTGGCAAATTAAGCTGTCCATTTTTGAGTTTCCCCTAAAAGATTGTGTGGTCTAATACACCTCCGTCGGACACCTGGCCATTCATTCCCACGTCCACAAATACAAACTCGTAATTAGCATTCACCAGGGCCATCAGGACCACACTGAAGTAGCCTTTGTAGTTGTAGAAGTATGAACCGCTGTTGGGGGATTGTGTGATGCGGACGTGCTTACCATGTAATGCGCCGCTACAGTTTGGGAACTGCCACTTCTCATCGAAATCAGAGGCTATTTTAAGCCACTCCTTCTGCGTTTGGAAAAGGCATGTAGGTAGGCATGAGACAACGCACTATTGCCTTTCATGTTTCTGGGATCAGGAGGCTGAGGAGTGGTCGAGAAATGGCAGACGAGTACTGTAGGTCCTTCATAGTATGTCCAGTTGCAAGGAAACGTAGTGTCACTGCCAGACGTTCCTCTGGTGTAACAGCAGCACGCATAACTGTATCCTGGCAGCAAATTGCAGGGGTCCCAGCATCCAACAGGACTTTGAAGGACTCCTGTGACATCCTCAGATAATTCTTGAAGTCATCAGGGTTCCTTTCTTGTAGCTGTCTGAGAAGTTGCAGATGGCTATTAGCAGGTCGTCGAAGGAGCCAATCCATGGCCCACATGCGGCGTGGTCTTCTCCTCCTCAAGGCTAGCAGCCTGAATAATAAAGATAGCTGCCAAAGCATCACACTCTTGTGAATTCATGACGAAGAACCTGTAACAATAATGTAACACCAGTTTTATTTGTCGGTTTACTAAAGGCGATCCACAGTTGTACATGAACATTATAGATTTCAAGCAAATATCTGTTATGCGTGTTGATCAGTGATATGAACACACACACATGCGAATAAATGGACATCACAGTCATAATGCCACAATGACTCTAATAGCCCAAACTCCTTTTAATCTAACTATGCGGTTATATGTACGCCACTTGCCCAAATGCCAACCAAACAATACACAATAAAAATTGTACTTACACGTGATCAGTATCCTTTTAGAAAGTAAAGTAGTGCAACAAAGACGAAAAGATAGATATATATTGAAAAAACCCTGCTAGCACCCACCAACCCACCAAGCTAGCAGCGTTTCCCTGTGCGCTCGGCATAAGCGGTCACTAGGCAGTCTGCAATATGAACTGGTTACCACGATACACATTGGGTAACCAGGGGCTGCGTTTCAAGGAAGCAGCGGCACACACGCACCTGCGCTTCTCTCACAAAACCTAAGTATTTAACGCAGAAGCGCCGGTGTGTGAACAAGGCCATAGTGAGGTATTGGACCAAGAGTGTGAGGTTATGTATGTATGTCACAGCGGTGTGTAGAAGGTTTGTGAAGCTTCCAGAAATCTGTGTGTGTAACCCGGCCCTTTAGGCTCTCCAAAAAAGATACTACACACATTTGAGGTTGCATGTAAATAACATGTATTTGAAAAACATACACAAATAATTTGTAACTGACTGGTTACCCTCCAATCACTAATCAAAAGAAAACGTCTTACCCCTGAGTAAGTACTAATTTTTGTAAAAAAATTTGCCATGAAAACCGTAAGGCAATAACCACAACCATTCCTAAACCCTATATAACAATAAAAGGCCTGTTGTGGTGCTGGTGGTGGCGGAGCAGCATGTCTGGCTGCAAGTCTGGTAGCATTTCTGCGAGGAGCTGTTAAGGAAAAGGTATAAATTACAACATGTCCACACATGGGTAATACACAAGCCAAAATCTTGCAAAGGCTGATGGCATACCATGTCAGAGCACCCCACCCCTTTTAATCAGATGGCAATTTACATATTTTTAATATCCCTTCCCCTTTAAATTGGTGGAGACAGATCAGCTGACAATTTTTGGCCCCTTAAATCCTATGTTATGTCTCACATAATAAGTTAGTGGTAGTTATAATACTGGGCACCAATACTCCAACGGGGCCCCCAATTATTGAGAATCTTTATAAATAACATAGTGCCTTTTCTATAGGCCTGTATACCTCTGATGAGGGTATGTACACCAGCGATGGGGGCCTGTATACCACTGAAGGGGGCGCTATACTCCAATAATGGGGGGCTGTAGACCAGCCAGTGCTACAGGTCCTATATACCAGTAATGGGGGCCATTTACCATGAAGAGAGGGGCTGTATACTGTGATAAGAGTCTGCTGCATTTCTCACCCTACGCTTCTACTGGAGTCAATAAGTTCCCTAGTTTTCGAGGCTAACATTAGGGCCTCGGCTTATACTCGAGTATGTACTGTAGCTACTGACCAAGTTCACGGCGGATCTGCTGACAGACACTGACAATCCGCTTCGGGGGCATTGCAATTTCCCGTTGGATCTCTCGAAGCTTCGCTCCACACCTGACGTTGAACCTGTAAAAAAAAAAAAAAAAAAAAAGAAATTCCATTAATTACGTCATGCAACACCGACTGTGCTGCATGGGCTGGAAATAATTAAAGGCAACAGATAGAGTGTGAGGAGGATACCCATTACATACCTTCCGCAACACCGACTGCTACACGGAACGCTACTACGCTTCCTGCAAAAAACATGCTGTTTTGATGGAAAAATAAAAAATTGTGGCTTCTGGCAGAAGGGGAGGAAAATACGAAAATGAGAAAAGGAATATCGCCTTGCACTGAAAGAGTTGACAGTGTATAAACACTGGCAGATCGGGCTTTGAATTCACCTTGAACAAGCTATACAAATTGCTCATTACAGCCGTCGCATGCGCCAACATTACGCACGCAACGGCAAACACCTGCTGCTGAAAAAAAAAAAAACAAATTAAAAAATTTGACGACGCAGTAGCGTCCATAACATAACGCTTATGCGTTCCAGCTTACTCACATCCCATGTACATGCAGGCGTCGTTCGGGCGTACAAATAATGACGGAAGTACACTTAATTTCGGGAGTACAAGAAAGTGCATATGCATACTATCGTAATGTCTGTGCCAATGTGAAATGGTGTATGGACGTCAGTTTTGGAAAGTGTCTGTGCGCATTTTTATTATGTTCATCTGGATTGCGAGTTGGCTTTATTACATAGTAGTCAAAAAGCTGTGAATGACATCCAATCATGCAAAAGAGGCGAGGCCACGAAAACACCCTGATCCGCCTATCGTCAATATTTTCAGTTTGCCGATCGTATAAAATACGTCTCTGAGTTTAATGTGACACACAGCGATGCACAAGCTCAACTGAGAGATCAGCAACAGGTTTAACGTCTGGTTGTAAAACCTGCGATCAGCGACATATCGCTGGTTGCATCTCTTGGTCACATGCTTCAATGTCGGTCCTACGTCGCTTGAGCGACTGAAAATCTGTGACGTATGAGCGACATTGACAGCGATATCAACGCGTGTGCCAGGCCCTTAAATGCTTCCAGTTGTTAATGAATGAATCCTCAGTGCTGATTCACAGATTGTGGTACCTAATTGTAGATGACGATTTAGCATCAGTTTTCTTACAGTATACAGGTATCAGGTATTGTCTATGCACTATTGTTACCTGCTATTTACTTCGGCCTATGTGTTCTCGGGGGAAATACGTGGTTTG
This sequence comes from Allobates femoralis, assembly GCA_033576535.1. NCBI lineage: Eukaryota > Metazoa > Chordata > Amphibia > Anura > Aromobatidae > Allobates > Allobates femoralis. The sequence goes on along the minus strand of JARQOC010000044.1, from coordinate 22,890 downwards.
CTTGTTTTCTCTATGGTGGTTAAATTACTGATATCTTAGACTGTAAAAAGTTTACCTTTTAATACAACCTCCAGTATACTTGTACGGCTCCTTAATTTTCTTAGCTATTAAATAAGGGTTGATGCTCTCTTTCTAGTGGTGTAATCGCCTTATTTTAGTGGAGGCAATGTTTCCTATTTCATCATCCTCTTAATAGCTCAATTCTGTGAAGTGTTTACAGCTCAGTTGATTCCTATAAACAGTAATGGTGGGGTTACACGTAGCGATATCATCCCGATATCGCATACAACGCCGCAGGAGCGCGCATTTTGGGAGCACTTTTCCCGATATCGCATCGCCGGTTTACACGCTGCGATATCGGGAAACAACGTCCCTCCGATGTGTACGCCCACCAACCCAGTAACGACCATTTAACATGGGAGTTAATGGGTGAGGTGCGAGTCCACATCGGAGTTGGGCTGTCACACGCAGCGATGCTGGTACAACGGCCATGCGATATCGGGCGGTTGAATAGCTCTGCTATTCAACTCCGATACTGTTTTGGCATCGTTCCAGCATCGCGTTGTATGCTAAAACAGTACAACGCGCAAACGATATCGGCTCCAACTTGCGACCCACGTGACTTTTTGAGGAGTTGGGTCGGAGTTGGACGCCGATATCGCGGCGTGTAAACCCACCATTAAGGATCAGTTGCACTATACCTTATTAGTGACGCTCTCCTTGTTTGAGCAGTGTTCCGGGTGCCCCTTTATTTAGTAGTGTCTGTTCTGGTGTTCATAATTAGTGTATTGAGGGCTCTACGTGCTTGAGTGGGTGCTCCACAAAAAGAAGTCACGATGAGAAAAAATATTCTGGGCACACCATAACTGATGAATTGGAACCACACGTTTGCAGGTGAAGAATTGTGATCTTTTATTTTGCCACACAGTGTAGACACTTAAAAACCAACGTTTCGGCCTGTTATGGTCTTTTTTAAGGTCCTGTATACAGAAACAAGTTCATAACATAGAATTAATAAACAAAATACAAGCATCTTTTGCATCATCAGGTGCCCGTGATTGTGGTGCATTACCATGTGACGGTGATAAAATATCATCTAGATGTTTATCCGTACATTAAAGGGCTTGTGTGTGCAATCGACTGTCGAGGGACCGAAGTGTTAATTGGATTTGGGAAAAGGGGAACATGGGAACCCTATCTTTAATCTATCTCATTAGGATGAGTGAAACAATAAAACAGGTGCAAATCTCTGGTTTAGGGTATATTTTCCAGTGTCAGTACCGGTGGTTTGTATCAGGCAAGAATCTGCAACCTCTTGCCCAAGGATTGGGATGCCTTTATGGAAAGGTCAGACTCAGGAAAAATGAGAATCTCATTTCTAGAGTAGAGAGAGAGAAAATATAAAAAAAAATAAAAAAAAAAGGGAAAAAAAGAAAGCTATATCGTGGTGCATAGCAATGAAAGATTATATACTGATATATGTTCCTGATCTTCAGAATGCCCATCCTTAAAAGGAGGAGGTAAAGAAGGAATAATTAAGAGTTCATGTGAACACAGTGATGGGAGAAGAATAAGTACTCAGAAATATAACATGCAGCCATGAGGGAACCAGTACAGTTTACCAGTATATCTATAGGAATTATTAGGTGTTTCTCTATCAGAAAGAAAAAGAAAAAAGCCAGGTAATTAGCGTTATAGTGTAAAAGCCATAAGGACCAGTAATAAGAGATAGTGATAGGGTTTTACCTCCATAACAAACCACTAGGAGAATTATATGGCTAATGGTATTTTCTAAAAAAAAATCCACAGAGAAGAAAGGGGTTAATCAAGAAAAAAAGGCAAGTCATAGTGGGGAAATTATAATAAGAGTGGTTACTACCTGATAGAAATGAGGCAAGGCTCGGCGGTGGCACAGTGACCTATGGGAATAAACGTTACCATGTAGTGAAGGCAGCTTATTAGGGAGAAATGCTAGGTGCCTTTGCACCGGGTTTTATCTTGTGGCTGAGTGTCTTGTGCTCTGGCGGTGCTGTGGGGCGTCTGTGTTGTAGACACGGCTATTTAAAGGAAAAGTGGCGTTACCGTTTGGCGTCATTTCCGGTCTATGGACCGCAAGGATATGCGCTGAGACGCAAGCGTCGCATGCGCAGTCTGTTCTTGTGTTTCTGCGCATACGCTGTGCCAAATAATGCGATCAATCCATAAAGCAGGTGCTAGGGAGTGAGGATTCAATATAGTTAACTGCAGGAGTGCGATTTGTTGTCTTGTGCGCGGCGTGAGTCATCCTCAACCCTTGAATAGTGCATCTATAGGATATAGAGCAGAAAATTAGGTACAGCGAAAAATTCATAATATAACACTTAAAGCTATGTTATATATACACATGACTTCATGGAGATCTCAAAAGGGAAATTATATTACGAGGCATAATCACAGTGTCAGGATTATAAAAAGACACACAACCTGCATTCCATCAGTACATCATAGAGAAACAAAAAACCTCAACATGACTGTGTAGAGCACGTTAACCAAGGGGCTCTTACAGAATGTGCAACTGTGTTTTGCCCATGCAGGCTAAGGCAGAGTTTAACCATTAACCCAATTGTATGTGATTCAAACCCATGTCATCATGGCCACACACCAAGCTTTATTGTGAGCCCAAAACAGATAGCTCATTACTATTTGACCCCAAAATTAAGGGTGATTGTGTAACATATTGGTTATTTTGCCTTGATACATTAAACTCTTTCCACAAACCACAGAGCCAAAAACAGAGACCACGGATCTGACATATTTATTACACACAAAGCAAAACAGCACATTGCTGAGTAAAGGATGGAGTCTGCAAACCACATCAAAATGTAACTAAACTGGCATTGTGGTTAGTCACCTACATTAAGGAAAAAGGTTGACGTAAGGACCATTTTGACATCCTGCATCACTCATAAAGTAATTAGTAAATTGGTCCCTGACATTAATAGCGGCAAGAGGTGCCCGCACATTGGCCTGTTGGAGCGGCAATAATGATGAGGACCACTGATCGTGCTCAACATTTGTGGGATCTTTATTAATGACAAAATTATGGAGACATGCACACGCTTTGATTAAGCTGTCAACATTATGTGGGTGTAGCTGAATGGTTGTCAAAAGCACACGGCACTTTGTGCGTTTGGCATACTGGCAGCACTCAACATACTGGCATGCTCGGCTTAACCTCATATTGAAGTTACGCTGGACAGCTGTGAGTGTGCAGCTGGCATACGGCTTCATAAGATTTACATGAAGCTGTAACGTCTCATCTGCCACCACTTCATGCGGCACACAGGGTGAGCTTGTGCCAGGGAAAGGACAGGCTTGGGGGATATTTAAGCGGCCACTATAAAGGGCTCGACCCATCACACTGTCCTTGAAAATACGCTAGTCCTTTGTCCGGCCGTATGCGCCAATGTCAACAGATAAGTCCACAGTCGCCATGAGGACCATAGCAAAATAGCGCTTATAGCTGAAATACAGGGAGGCGCTTTGTGGGGGCTTGCAAATTCAGATGTTTCCCATCCAGCACTCCTACGCAGTTTGGAAATTGGGCATTTTCATGAAATAACACTGCACTTTCCATCCACGTGTGCCTGTTGTGGTGTAAGCTGCAGGCTTTGGTAATGCCACAACCCAACACCTCACAGGTCACCGGAATGAACTTGGTGATGGTGGACCGGCCAATTCTGAATTGATAATGTAGGGATGCATATGACTTCCCTGTTTCAAGGAACCTGTGGAAGAGCAAACAAAAAACTTAGTACGGTTGAAAAGACAATTCCGCCAAACAATAACAACACTATACAGTTTGGTCCAACAAACATTTCAAACATGCATGTGCTAAGGTTTACAACAAATACACATGTAATGTATTTATGGGCCCAAGACACAACCATAGCTTAATTCAATTTTTGAGGGAATGTCACTTGATTTGTGATATGGCATCTAAATCAGACCAATGCCACTGTCTGACACATTCAGCAAGAAGCAAAACTCATGTTGCTGCACACTGTTATGGTACTTTTACACGCAGCTACAGGAAGATAGAAACCGGCAGGTGTCGGAGACAATTGTACCTTTTACCTTCAAAACACCTTGAAGTGGCTGCGTGTAATTCAGGTATCTGCAAGGTGTTTTGAAGGTAAAAGGTACAATTGTCTCCGACACCTGCCGTTTCTTTTACCTTCAAAACACCTTGCAGTTACCTGAATTACACACAGCCACTTCAAGGTGTTTTGAAGGTAAAAGGTACAATTGTCTCCGACACGTGCCGGTTTCTAGCTTCTTGTAGCTGCGTGTAAAGGTACCATTATATGTGTTTTTGCCATGGCCATTTTTACAGGGCCATGCACACGCTCTGCGACCACCATAAGCGTGTAGTTCGCCAGCCAGGCAAGCATGTGAAACCTCCCTCTGACACCAATTTCACTCAGTCATGTGTCGGGAAGGCCTAAACGCGGAGGACAAAGCGTTGCAATGTGCTGAATAAACCCCTGGTTACCCTGCTGACAAGTGGAGTTGGTGGTTGCTAAACCCTCTTTACTGGCCCTGTTGGACAGCTGATCTTCAATCGGAGAATGATGTGCGTGCAGCACACATTGTTGCTGTAGTTGCAAGGTGATTGATATGTGTAACTGGCCCTTGACTATAAACGCTGTAAAGAAGGCATGACAAGCATACTACAATGTCATCTAAGGATAATGAGATGAAAAAATGACAAGTTAAACAACCACACAATTATGTGAAATGTCCTTTCCTACACCCCAAACAAAAAAAATAACACAAACAAGGGCATGCGCTAACACAGCACATGACACAACATTGTCCATACACACAGTAATGACACATTATGCAGCCTCAGCAAGCCATGGCCAACCCACCCCATAATAAAGATCACGGGAGGAAAAAAAGATTCTTTCAAACACATGTTGTATGTGTGGTCAGGCAAAAACGCAGCAAGGCAAACACAGTTACTTCAGAGTAACCATCAGTCTCTCCACTGGGGAAATGGCCGGACGCCACTGTGTGTCCTGCCGGGTGATGTGTGGGCACACCAGCTCCAGCAGCTGATCAAAAGCCTCCACAGACACTATGCTGGGCTGCAACAAGTTGACCTCATGAATCTACACACTTTTTTTCTTTTCTTTTCTTAAATACAGCAACGGGTGCTCATAGGAGAGGTAGGAGCCTGGTTGTGTCTACAGATGAATTCCAGGGGGTCATGACGTCAAAGCAGTTCGTGGTAACCTTTATGGGTATTCCCCGTCCTGACAGAAGGAGCACGCCAGCATGATCATAGCGCACAAACCTATAAGTCCACACAGGGCGGGACCTGTATTTCCCCACCGCTCAAATTATCTCCAAGTATCTGTGAAGTCCCCTCACCATTGCGGTCAAAGGGCCCAACGGAACTACATCCCGGGCCCACTCAGACTCTCCCCACCTATAACGGCCAGCCTCAGGCAGCAGAGCTATAGCTTCCAGTAGGTTCTCTGCTGCTTCTACAACCATGGGGAACAGCGACTCATACACTGGGCACACTGCAGGGCATAGATTCGAGGGGTCCTGGACTGCACAACTCATGTCACCAAAGTCTAGTGCAGTGCCTTCTCTCCAGAGAGTATTAGTTGGATATGCCCCACATGGCTCCATGGTTACTCCCTCATTCACTACAGGACCATAAGTCAAGTAAGCAGGGTCTGTTTATTCATGGGCACAGTAGTGTAAGGCATGGCTCAGTGTGGACAGAGATAACTGGCATTGTAAGTTCTTTTCCACAGCCCCACACAAATCAGATCGCTGAAGCAATTCAATGACACTTGGGTCCCCGTTTGTATGAACTACGACTTTAGTTACGTGGCATATGTCTAGTAACACCTCAACGGGGGTTTCCCTGACAAGACAAAACACATCCCATCTATGGTTTATAACATAAGCCTTAAGCAACAGAGACAGGTGCCAGTGTTGGACAGAGGTATGAGTTGTTTGGGTTGCGATTCTGGCACGGACCCATCAGGCTTTTTAACAGTGTTACTTTAACATTCTGAGAGCCCAGGGTTGTCGAGGTAAGAGCTTTAACATCCCCAATAAAGAGTCCACATCTGGAGAGTCGGCTGAATCTCGTTCAATTTTGGTCTAGCTTGTGCCTCCTCATTATTTTAATGACTTCCTCATTTTCATAAGCTATGCCAACAGAAAAGGAGAGAGGCCACCATCGCATCTCCGCAACACACGGCCCAGGGGTCCCTCCTACGAAAGTTCCCGTCTTCTTCGCAAGGTCATACACCTGGTTCTTGTCACACAATGAGAAGACAACTCGCAGAGCCAGCGCAGTGTAGGAGACATGGAAGCCATCAAGGATGAAAACACGGGTTAATGCCAAGACAGGTTTGACTTGGCTTCGTCTCTGCCGAAACAGCATACCACACAGAAGCATTAGGATGAGACCCGGTAAGGGGCTAGGTGACTCAGTGACAGCCTTCTAGGGGCATAGGGGACTGGCCAGACTCTAGTATTGTGTCTAGACCTTTGAATTCCTGAAAAAACGAGATAAATACACAGAGTCCAAGTTTAAAAGCAGCAGCAACCCCGGGTCCCCATACCATTCCTTTGGGGGAAGGT
>JARQOC010000044.1:0-16136 GCA_033576535.1 Allobates femoralis | reverse complement strand
AAATAGGACATTACACTCAATGGTGTACACAACGGTACTAGAGATCAAAGAAGGCCACGGAGTATAATCAGCCTGTGAAGCAGACAGGCAGCTTGAGCTGAGGCATGACAATCTGGAGAAGATATTGGGGTATACTTCCCCCGTGCTGTCAGTTAGCCTTTAGAAGATCTTCAAGAAGTTAGGGACTGGTGCACCTGCAAAGAAGAGCTTCTTTCCATATTCGTAGAGTATATCACTGCTCCAACACTCTTCAGGCTTAAGTGTGAGTCCCGCCTCCAATGCTCTTTCTTTTAGCTTATGGAGGACCTTGTCCCTTGTCTCTGACTTTGTCATTAAAGGAGGTGAGCGTACTCGGATGGTCTGGTTATCACCTTGACCCATGATTTTCTCCCTCAATTTCAAGTTCTTCTAGCACAAGTGCCTCCAAGCACCCAGTCATAATTGTCCATAGCTTTTGTCGCATTCGTTCACCAATTGTCAAAGCTCCTTGAATGCACGTCTGGCCGTCTTCCGCAGGAAATTACGTATCAGGGTCTTGCCGTGGGGAGTTAAACCTATCCTGTATGACGAATGTTGTCAGGACCGGCATCCATGATCCGACCTGGAAAAAACATCCAGAGCCGAACATCCGGTCTAGCTCATGGCAGAGATCATCTTGTAGCTCTGGTCGGAATACATTACACCATGACTCATAGTCAAGGTTGATGACAAATGACTCTTTGCCAGTGATATGTTGAGATAACTTGTCCAGGACATGAGTGAGCTGAGTAGATGATGTTGTCATTGAGTGCATTCTAAGGTAAGGCATTACGAGTTTCTTTAGATTAAGCTTCGCAAGGACTTGGTACAGTCGAATCCCTTGCGACTGCTTGGAGAAAAACCTCCCTTTGACCTTTAACTCTTTCTCTTTAGGAACCAGTACTGTTATCAGATCATCTGGTTTTTCCTCTGCTATCTAGGTCTCCTGCTAACAGGGCAAGGACGAGTCTTTGTTTCCCCCCGATTGGGATCTATGTGATTTAGTCTTTGTTTGAACTTAAGATTATAAGCTTCGGTATTGTACGCGTATGTCCATTTGTTTCGAGTCTCAATGATAGCTTTATCTGTGAATATCGCTCAAATCAGGCTCGTATTCCAGAGTAGTCCCTGAGAATGCCAACTCAACATGCTCGAAATCATTGTATTTCCATGATCCGCGTCGTGGCCGCTCGGAGTATTGGCGAGCATCTCTAAGTACTTGGCTGCACTGGGGCTGCAGAGAGACAGGTGGCCAGGAAGAGTGCTTTTTGAGGTACCCCCGGATGTATTCTGCTCAAAAGGCACAAAGGATCTTCTTCCCAAGAGGGAAAATCTTGGAAGAGTCTGTAATCTCCCTTCTCATCCTAGTGAACTGCTAGACTGATCCTTGGCTGAGGTCTCTGTTCCTAATAGAGGAGACTTGAGCACTTGGTCTGTCTTATACGTAGTCATGGTCTGATCTCTGAGGCCAAGGGCCCTGGGCCAACTACGTCAAGAGAGTAGGTAGAGACCTCAAAATGTGCGGATAACGCGGGATTACTGGACCCTGTGTTTAGCTCAATTCGACCTCTTTGAGGGAACTTCTTGGGCTTTACCAGGCGTGCTTGTAAGTCCAAGTATGCTGTGTCTCCCCACTTGTAGAATAAGGTCACTGTCTCCGAGTCAGCTGGCTCAACATCAATTGTGAGGGCTGATGGTAGATTTGGGACACCAAAACTTGTGGATGTACTAGCCAGGGAGATCCTTGTGGGTGACCGTGAGTTCTTGAAGTTCAACACAAGAATAACGTTGAAATACCCCGGTACTAAAGCATCTCTTGGACAGACAATGGGGAACCTTTTGAGGGGCATTGTTGGTGGGTCCGAATCCACACTCTTAAACGCCGTGCTTGACGCCGCCGCACAGCCACGTATCGTAGCTCAACCAGGAGGACAGCAATTTCCAAATCACGATCCATGAGGACAGCAGTAACGTGCCTGATCAAAAGTATACTAAAGGAAGGTGGTCACACCCCAAAATTAGCAGACCTTTTTATTGGCTGAGGGGTGTGGCAACTAATGAATATTGATGGAGTCACCATAATACTTGGTGATTTTTAAAAAAAAGCAACCAAAAAAAATTACAGAAAAAAACGTATCCTTTAACAGATGGTACGCATAGGCGCCATCCGTTAACGGATATGTTTTGGAAACACAAAGAATGGTCTCCAATGGCCAAATAGTAGCCTCCCACACATATCGATCCATTTTTACACACACTTCTAAGAACGCATTGGCATGTGTGACCCTAGCCTTACAGCGACAAATGCAATGCAAAAACACATTGCATTATTTAATACAATCATGTATATTGCAGCAAGAAAAAAGAACAACCAACCGATACCCCCATAGCAATTATTCCCTCCCTGAACACCCCCCCTCCAGGCTAAGAATGCACAGAAATATTAATACATATACATTTATAACTCAGGCTTTATCATATTGAAAAATCATGAAATTGCTCCCAAAACAGAACAAGGATTATTCATTTATTCCAGAATAAATTGTATTAAACAACGCAGCAGTCTGCCTATTGTTATCTTCTCTTGATGGACCCTGTAGGGAAAAACCCAAACTGATCTAGATAGTTTGATAGCAGCTACCAGCGGCTCTACTGCTTTAACGAATAGCAACTGTGATAGGGGGCAACCTTGTCTTGTTTCACACAGATTCACTCTTCAGAGAGGAACAAGACCATTGATTTTGATTTTTGCACACGGGACAGACTATAAAAGCTTCACCCAGGCTGTAAATTTATCCAATCCAATAAAGGAGGCCGATTACACAAAAGGTTTTGCCACATCCAAGGACACACTGCCCCACGGTACCTAGATGTTCAGAGCAACTGAAGTTTCCAATATAACTTGTAAAGGTTTACAGCGGTAGACATATTTGGCATGAAGCCGGTCTGGTCTTGATGTATAACGGATGGGATTACACTATTAATTCTGTTAGCCAAGATTCAAATCTTGGCGAAAATATTAGCTGTTAGCGATATTGGGTGATATGACTGGTAATTTGCCTGATTTTGGGTTTACCTCTATAGTGGCCTTTCTCATAGACTGTGGCAGGGTACCCCCACCAAAGAGTCATGGAAGTGGAGAGGTGAAGTCTTTCTGCGACTTTGCAAAGTCTGACATGTAGTTTGTCGTAACCCGTATATGAGTAGAGATTACGTTAAGACTCCCTGCAAGGCCCGCCCTGTCGTCTGATGCAGAGGGGAGCCTGTGTGTTAAGGTCCCTCCAGACACAACAGGCAGGTCGGGAGGCCTTGCTCCTTTCTCACTGAGTAACCTTGACAGGAGATCAGCTAGGTGTGGCCCCACTTCACCTCGTAGGTGCACCCAGTCACACGTGGCAACCAAGTCATCGGCCATTTTCCCTATCTTACCAGCAGGGAGTCCTGATATACTACCTCGATTTATCTTAATAAAAGTCCGTGACCCAATGTAGAGTGGTCGTGAGCCACGGCGTGTCCATGCTCGGGGATGAAGTTCCTCATCAGGCCTAAATATTATACTTCTTGCTACGTCAGCATCGGACGCACTGAAAGTTAAGGTGAACTGCTCAGCGATGAATGGCATTGTCACTCCTTCCAGTTTGCACCCCCAGGTTTCTCTCCTTAGCTCATCAGCCCCGTCCATGGTGCATGGTGTCAAGTAATGAAGGATGTTTAGTCCGGACTTATTGGCACAAGTTAAGCTTCGGATAAGCTCCTCTCTGAATCTTCTACTCTCTTGAGTGATGGAGGCCATAGACATTAACTGGCTAATCTCAATAACAGTGCTGGATTTTTGGAACTTATTTAGCATGGACAGTCCGTATGCGGCATTGCTTTTGGTGAAGAGGTAGCTCATAAGCCTTGGGTATTTAGGGCTCATTGAGAACAGGTCATTAGCCAATACCTCACTTTGGGATGTGATGTCCATCTGCATGAGCTGAAGCACCCTCGAAGATCCAGTCATCTCTCCAAGGGAGTCCTCAATCCAGGCTTTCAGGACCGCTCCCGGTCTCCTTAGAGGTACAATGTTCAAACAGGTTGGATCTGAGCAAAGGGCTAGCACACTTGGGGCTGTCGGGACATGAAGTTTGGTCACTTGGTGGATCTTTTGTGCTGATATCCCTACCTTGATGGCTGCCTTGAGGAGTGAGAGTTGAAAGGTGAGAGGGTCTGCCAGGCCTCTGAACATGACTGAAGGAAGTGTTTCTGGTGAAGGGAGTCCCCCCAGAATTGGTCCAACCACCGCCATGGACGCGAGAAGGTGAGGATCTGAGGACATGTTTTGAGGAAGTAGGACATTACACTCAATGGTGTACACAACAGTACTAGAGATCAAAGAAGGCCACGGAGTATAATCAGCCTGTGAAGCAGACAGGCAGCTTGAGCTGAGGCATGACAATCTGGAGAAGATATTATGGTATACTTCTCCCGTGCTGTCAGTTAGCCTTGAGAAGATCTTCAAGAAGTTAGGGACTGGTGCACCTGCAAAGAAGAGCTTTCCATATTCGTAGATTATATCACTGCTCCAACACTCTTCAGGCTTAAGTGTGAGTCCCGCCTCCAATGCTCTTTCTTTTAGCTTACGGAGGACCTTGTCCCTTGTCTCTGACTTTGTCATAAAAGGAGGTGAGCGTACTAGGATGGTCTGGTTATCACCTTGACCCATGATTTCTCCCTCAATTTCAAGTTCTTCTAGCACAAGTGCCTCCAAGCACCCAGTCATAATTGTCCATAGCTTTTGTCGCATTCCTTCACCCATTGTCAAAGCTCCTTGAATGCACGTCTCGCCGTCTTCCGCAGGAAGTTTAGTATCAGGGTCTTGCCGTGGAGAGTTAAACCTATCCTGTATGACGAACGTTGTCAGGACCGGCATCCATGATCCGGCATCCATGATCCGACCTGGAAAAAACATCCAGAGCCGAACATCCGGTCTAGCTCATGGCAGAGGTCATCTTGTAGCTCTGGTCGGAATACATTACACCATGACTCATAGTCAAGGTTGATGACAAATGACTCTTTGCCAGTGATATGTTGAGATAACTTGTCCAGGACATGAGTGAGCTGAGTAGATGATGTTGTCATTGAGTGCATTCTAAGGTAAGGCATTACGAGTTTCTTTAGATTAAGCTTCGCAAGGACTTGGTACAGTCGAATCCCTTGCGACTGCTTGGAGAAAAACCTCCCTTTGACCTTTAACTCTTTCTCTTCAGGAACCAGTACTGTTATCAGATCATCAGGTAATAATATTCCTGTAATGTAGGGGCCCAGTTTTTCCTCTGTTATCTAGGTCTCCTGCTAACAGGGCAAGGACGAGTCTTTGTTTCCCCCCGATTGGGATCTATGTGATTTAGTCTTTGTTTGAACTTAAGATTATAAGCTTCGGTATTGTACGCGTATGTGCATTTGTTTCGAGTCTCAATGATAGCTTTATCTGTGTTTCGAGTCTCAATGATAGCTTTATCTGTGACAATATCGCTCAAATCAGGCTCGTATTCCAGAGTAGTCCCTGAGAATGCCAACTCAACATGCTTGAAATCATTGTATTTCCATGATCCGCGTCGTGGCCGCTTGGAGTATTGGCGAGCATCTCTAAGTACTTGGCTGCACTGGGGCTGCAGAGAGACAGGTGGCCAGGAAGAGTGCTTTTTGAGGTACCCCCGTATGTATTCTGCTCTAACGGCACAAAGGATCTTCTTCCCAAGAGGGAAAATCTTGGAAGAGTCTGTAATCTCCCTTCTCATCCTATTGAACTGCTAGACTGATCCTTGGCTGAGGTCTCTGTTCCTAATAGAGGAGACTTGAGCACTTGGTCTGTCCTATACGTAGTCATGGTCTGATCTCTGAGGCCAAGGGCCCTGGGCCAACTACGTCAAGAGAGTAGGTAGAGACCTCAAAATGTGCGGATAACGCGGGATTACTGGACCCTGTGTTTAGCTCAATTCGACCTCTTTGAGGGAACTTCTTGGGCTTTACCAGGCGTGCTTGTAAGTCCAAGTATGCTGTGTCTCCCCAGTTGTAGAATAAGGTCACTGTCTCCGAGTCAGTTGGCTCAACATCAATTGTGAGGGCTGATGGTAGATTTGGGACACCAAAACTTGTGGATGTACTAGCCAGGGAGATCCTTGTGGGTGACCGTGAGTTCTTGAAGTTCAACACAAGAATAACGTTGAAATACTCCGGTACTAAAGCATCTCTTGGACAGACAATGGGGAACCTTTTGAGGGCATTGTTGGTGGGTCCGAATCCACACTCTTAAACGCCGTGCTTGACGCCGCCGCACAGCCACGTATCGTAGCTCAACCAGGAGGACAGCAATCTCCAAATCACGATCCATGAGGACAGCAGTAACGTGCCTGATCAAAAGTATACTAAAGGAAGGTGGTCACACCCCAAAATTAGCAGACCTTTTTATTGGCTGAGGGGTGTGGCAACTAATGAATATTGATGGAGTCACCATAATACTTGGTTACCAAAAAAGCAACCAAAAAAAATTACAGAAAAAATGTATCCTTTAACAGATGGTACGCATAGGCGCCATCCGTTAACGGATATGTTTTGGAAACACAAAGAATGGTCTCCACTTCTAAGAACAGATTGGCATGTGTGACCCTAGCCTTACAGCGACAAATGCAATGCAAAAACACATTGCATTATTTATTACAATCATGTATATTACAGCAAGAAAAAAGAACAACCAACCGATACCCCCATAGCAGTTATTCCCTCCCTGAACCCCCCCCCCCCCCTCCAGGTTAAGAATGCACAGAAATATTAATACATATACATTTATAACTCAGGCTTTATCATATTCAAAAATCATGAAATTGCTCCCAAAACAGAACAAGGATTATTCATTTATTCCAGAATAAATTGTATTAAACAATGCAGCAGTCTGCCTATTGTTATCTTCTCTTGATGGACCCTGTAGGGAAAAACCCAAACTGATCTAGATAGTTTGATAGCAGCTACCAGCGGCTCTACTGCTTTAACGAATAGCAACTGTGATAGGGGGCAACCTTGTCTTGTTTCACACAGATTCACTCTTCAGAGAGGAACAAGACCATTGATTTTGATTTTTGCACACGGGACAGACTATAAAAGCTTCACCCAGGCTGTAAATTTATTACCAAATCCAATAAAGGAGGCCGATTACACAAAAGGTTTTGCCACATCCAAGGACACACTGCCCCATGGTACCTAGATGTTCAGAGCAACTGAAGATTCCAATATAACTTGCGAAGGTTTACAGCGGTAGACATTTGGCATGAAGCTGGTCTGGTCTTGATGTATAACGGATGGGATTACACTATTAATTCTGTTAGCCAACATTCAAATCTTGGTGAAAATATTAGCTGTTAGCGATATTGGGTGATATGACTGGTAATTTGCCTGATTTTGGGTTTACCTCTATAGTGGCCTTTCTCATAGACTGTGGCAGGGTACCCCCAGCAAAGAGTCATTAAACTCCTCTAATATCTGGGGGACTGGCATTTTGACATTTATTTTTATAAACTTCAGCAAGTAGTCCGTCCTCTTCTGAGGATTTATTATTCAATGAAGAGTTAATTTGTCAAACATGAAAACTTTGTCCAAGATACCTGCCTCCTCCTCAGAGTCTTGGCAGAGACAATGAAAGCAAAAAATCACTTAGGCTGGTTTCACACTTGTGGACGCTTGAGGACGCTGCGAAGGGCATCCGCAAACTGAGTGCAGGCACCGCAAGTCCCTATGTTTTACATGGGGACGCAAGTGCCTGCGCTCGGGTGCAGATGGTCGTGCGCACCCATTGCCAGCAATATATGATTTGTGCGCATGCGGATGCTTGCACACAAATCGCACAGTCTCGTCCGCACCAGGAACATGTCGCGTTCAGGGTACGGACGAGACTGTGTGATTTGTGCGCATGCATCCACCTGCGTACAAATTATACATTGCAGTGAATGGGTGCGCACGGCCATTTGCACCCTCCGAGTGCAGGCACCTGCGTCCCCATGTCCTCATGCTGTATTGATGTATATAATGGTGTAATATCACAAGATAACCATAAAAATATCCATAACCCCTAAATATTGGAGAAATGATCCAGAACATCTTAGGAATCCTTCAGGGTTATCATATACCGTAGCCGGGGTCTTCACGGTCCGGGCGTTGCTTCTCCTGTCACGGTTCCGCGCCTGGAGCTGTGGGGCCCGGTGGTCCAGATCAAAAGGGGTGATTTGAACGGATAGGGGTTAATTCTTCATGTCGTGACCCCACCTGCGGGAATACCGGGGGATGTAAAGCAGCAAGATGGGACGCTCCCCACAGGATGAGCGGGAGTCCCCGGGGCCAGAAGCTGCACTAAATGGTGTATAGCAGCTTGGTTACCGTTAGCATGCAGAGTTAAACAGTTCTGAAGAAGCACAGACACCAGAGTTCTCAGTAACGGGTCTTTTACTGTAACCGGCAGATGGTACAGGGTATACAGTTAACGGGTAACGGACAGGGTGGTCTCAGCAATGACTGGTGTTGTCTCAGAGCTCCGCGGTGTTCCTCCGTTCCTAACTTGTGTATTCGCCGACATCGCCTTTGTGCGCCAGTTCGGGTACAAGGGGGCTACTTAACTTTCCCTGCCCGTGTATACAATCCGGTGTGAGGGGAGGCGGCAGGTTCCTTATAATGGGTACTCCGCTGGCAAGACGGCTCTAGTCGCGGCTGCGGTGAGGTGCTCTTAGAAAGCAGTCCCCTCACTCCTGGTTTGCTGAGCAGCGGTGAACGACTTGCTCGCTTCGGAACCAGTGATCCGGTGGTTGGCGGGCGCGGGTATATTTTGACCTGTTGATAGTCGCCCAGGTTCCGGTTTTGAGGCATCGGGCAATGGCACCAGCCGGTAAGTGGTCTTCAGGGCTGCACGGAGCTGTGCAGAACCCTCCTCTCCTACGTTCCTCCCGACCACACTACTACTCCTCTCCTCCACTACACTCTACTCCTGCACTCCGCTCACCAGGACCTGATTGGCCCTCTATACTGATGGTGCATGTAGGGTATGGAGCTCTGAGTGTTAACCATGTCACTACTGGGACAGAGAATATTGCATCTTCAATTAGGGATACCCTCCTGTGACGCACTCGTTGCGGGGCGCCACAGTTACAATATACAGCCCAGTCACTCCGACAGATGTTCCATGATTGATCCAATAGCAGACACAATGAGTCTCGTGGGGGGGAGGGTTTAATCTCTTTTGCACTTTAGGCAAAGTATGGGATAATAGGATGTTCAACTGTTAAGTAATCCCTATATGATTTGGTGAGAACTTCCAATGGAAATCCTTCTTCATTAATGATATAAATGTACCTCTAAAATATGAATGTCGGATTCTTGGGGCGTTTTATGTCCAATGAGGTATCTACAACATTGTCATAATTTGCAATTTGTACAAACATGAGTCCATCACAACTATTAGACCATCTTTATCTGACATTTTCAACTTTTGTGCATAAACACATATGGAGTAATATTTTCATGTAAATAGTTTTTTATTGATATATACATTCATGACTAAATATTTAAATTAATTTACAAAAATTATATTTATATTAGGTGCTATTGGAGGGCTCCAAAATGAACCTCCCTCAATTAACATCATACTAATTCCAGATGGCTGTGTATGCCTGAATGAACCCAACTGTTAATACGGCATAAATAACAGAGATACTGTAGCAGCTCCATGAGCAGCATGAGAAAGTTAATTGATAAAGTGTCTATGTGCTCAGTGGTAATTACCTATATCACAGCCCCTTTTCCTTCAGCCTATGTATCGTGCTAGATTTTCCTTACCCATATTCAGGGCTATGTCCTGTTGCTGAGGTCAGAAAGGCCTAAAATCCCAGGTCCTAGACACACATGTCGCATCAGCTTCCCCAGTGGGTGGAAGAGGGTAGCAGGTGTAATGTTGTATGATGCCTCTATATATGTCCCCCACCCATAAACCATATTGGCTCCTGATGATGGTCACCTGTTGTCGGCTCATGTGCGCTGAGTAGTCAAATTTGGTGGCATTCAGTCCTTATTCTCCTACTTCGTCATGGAAAATTGCCTGGTCTCAGAATTAGATGTCTAATCTCACTGGTGAAATGTATTTGAATTCCAAGAGTTAATTAAGTTTTTTACGGATCCCCAATCAGATCCACAATCAAATCGGTCACATAATTCAAAACGCGTAGCAACTGCTTTTGCCAAATGTGGGCTTCCGTAGTCCCACACTAAGCTGCGTGACGTCATCCGCTCGGTCTCGCTTTGTGCTCGCCGGTCTCCAGCACCACTTCCAGCCAGGCTTTCTGGATACTAGCACAAGAATCTTTTTACTCGCTGCTTTTACATTGATTCCGGAATCTACCTGCAACTTCACTCATATGTAAGTCTGCTTTAATAAGTGAGTAGCACAGCCGTCTATAATTCTAACCATTAGTTTATATATAGCTGAAACAGTGCTGTATAGCAGGCGCCTAGTATCAATAACTATTGTTAGCAATCTCCTACAATAGAGACAGTACACATGCAGTGGTACCGTTATCTACATTGTTATAAGAAGTAGGATCATCATAACTCCATCAGGTCTCCAGGATACATGGACCATGCACCACTGAATGATACCTTACATGTACTGAGCTTTTATTACTGAACAGGTATTAATGAACTTTACTTCTGTTCAAACAGTAAGAGCACAATTTCCTTGTCTGTGTCACAACTTTAATATATTAACATATTGTGGTTCAGGTACCTACGATACAACCCGTCTATCAAACCCTACTTCACTTTCTCCATATACGGATTCCACAACCATCATACAAGGTAGATACCAATTACAAGGGATATAATAGAGATACACTTACAGTATAACTAATCTTGTTTTATTTAAAATCCCTTAAATATCGGCTCCCGATGGTGATCACTTGTATTGTCGGCACTCGATGGTGATCACTTGTATTGTCGGCGCCCGATTTTGGTCTCCTGTACTGTTTGCATGTGTGTGCTGATTAGTCAGCGTCCGGCGTCATTCAGCCCTTGTCGCGCATATCCAGGGATATTTCCAAATGACATCATATTGACATGTGTGCTGGGCGTCCTGAAGTCACCGGGTGCAGGCACCTGGACTTAATGCTCACTACCAGTGATCGTCGTGCTATTAAACCTTTAGACCCTACATGCTAATTAAATGGTGGGGGCTGGCGCTAATGAGTAGCATTTCAATAGTCATCTGCTACTCTCTATATAATTTGTATATCTGCCTTTCTGCACAAAAGAGCATAAGTGCAACTATACTAGATATTGGATAGGTTTATGGTGGAGACAGTGAATAAAGTCACATATGAGTACAGATAGTTATAAGAGGAGCCCATATCTTGATTATCACTGCCGCCAACCTTTCTGTAATATCTTAACACATGAAGTGATACCAATCACGTGTTAATTATCAACATATGCATAGTCATCCAAATATATCTAAGAACAATTATAACCAAAGGACTTTGTAACATAACCATGTATATGGATTCATCCAATGTACTGCATCATTTGATTCAAGGAACAATAGTCCAGATAGGAGCCCACACGTCCTTCATCTAGAACTGATGTGAAGGACCAGGAAACACAATATTCATATTCAGTGCTGTGAACCTGAATGGGGCTTTTCTATGTAATGAGGGGAAGGGAGATGGTGATCTGGTAGCATTTTTTACTAAAACATAATAAACAATGAAAAGTGAATCACAAGGCACAAGAACATATCAGAGACGGCCTTCCTTATTTTTCAAAAGGCCCAGGGTGTTATTTTTAATGAAAATAAGACAAAATTCACTTTTTCACTGCGTCAGGGATCATTGTGCCCAGATTGAAGATCCACCAACCAGCCCCAACTGGGCTAGTTGTTTGTCTCCTCCTCTGATGCCGCAGTGTAAGTAATCAATCTCTTCGACTTTTATTGCTGATTCATCACAGCCATGAAATAGTTTAAAGGGTCTTGAGGACTGAGATGTCTATACCAGTTGTTGCGTTATTGAAGTCGTGAACGTCTTCTCTAATCCAAGCACGAAGCTCCCTCAAGTGAGCCCAATATACTGTATATCTTGTCACAAGCACACGTGGTGTGGTATATAACATAATTTGCTACTGCACTAAATTTGTCTGGTGATCGAGAAATGTCATCAACTGATTCAAATGTAATCAAATTTAGTCCTTTTACTGATGTTCTGTTGCCACCAGGCCAGACATTGTCACATGGGAAACATCCACTTTTCTTTGCCTTCTTTAAAAATTGTTGGATTAGATTTTTGTTCCTCGTAGTGCTTGTCTACTAGTCTGTTTGAAATTTTTTACTTTGCAAGGGTTAATACAGGAGCTCTTGGTAGGTTTTTGCCAAGTGCCATATCAGTTTTTCAAGAAAGGGAGGGGGAGGGGAGCGCACATTGAGCGGTCACCAGGGTACAACAGAAGGGTGTTTTCAGGACCCACTCACCTTATTCTGTTGTGACACCCACAACTGGTAAAGATTGCCTGGTCGCTGCAGATCCCGTGGAGGATAAGTGTAGAAGTTAGTTGCAGAATCCGGGATTATAGACCGCGCTAACCAGAAAATTGACAACAAACTTTATTTGGCACACAGCACACAGGATTAGCCGACGCGTTTCGTGGTCCTCCAACCAGTTCTTCAGGGCATGTATTACAGATCTCATATAGAACATACAATTGTGACTTGACATAAGGGAGGGGGGGGGGAACGTCAGTTCCGGCAGGAACGCCCATTTACTGGATATATTACAATATATTGACATAGACAATGGTACATAGTAAAAAATAAGACACATCAACTTTTTAAACATAACACTCAAAGTATTCAGTCTATTAAGCTTCAAAAATTATTTAATTTGATTAAGAATATAAATATAGCCATCTCAAGAAATAAAAAACCAGGAGTTTTACAAGGGAAACGAACCTACCACACACCATTGTCTCTATCCAGGATTCTCCACGTTACCCCTGGACCATCTCTCCTCTTAAGACTCTTAAAAGAAGTTTAATATAAAACTTGATACCCAGCTGACTTAAAAACTAAAGAGCTTTGACCTTATTTAAACTCACTCCCTCCGGACTTCAGATTATAAGTCCGTGGAGTTACCATTACACTACCAAACTTATTATGCTTTTTTATGATTCAATTATCTATGTCAGATCATGAGTTCATTTCTAAGGGATTTTAGAGGGACAGTAAATTACTAGAAAATCACCATCACTACAGAAGGTCACTAATCTTGTAAATAAAAATTGTACATAAATTTGCAAACAAAAGGGCTATATATAAATTTAAAATTTTAACATATCCACCATATTACACCCAGATTAGAACCCATCTACTCAAGACTACTCTGCTACATTGTAACTAAACTGTCCATTGTTAAAATTGTCATTGATTGATTATTTCTACTCATTGAAATTTATGAATGGAGCCATGCTCAGCTATTTAGAACAGATCAGACACCTCATTTAGACCATTTGGACTGAGAGTGTCCAATTTATAGATCCAAAATACCTCCCTTCTTGGAAGGGCTGTTAATCTATTAAAAGTATCAATGGAAACATGATCAATTGGGGTTATTTTCAGAACAACTTTGGTATTGTGCACATTGGCACAATGTCTGGACAATCCATGTTTGGAGAATCCTTTTTTGATGTTATATCTGTGGGAGTTTAATCTCAGGTGTAAAGGCTGCGTGGTCCTTCCCACGTATTGCTTGTCGCATATACAATCAGGTAAATGACATAACTAGATGTACAGTCCAACCTATGGGTAATTTGAAAGGTTTCCTCTTTAGTACTAAAAGCCGTGAATGTTTTATATTGTGTTGTATCTTTTCTGCCTTGTGCCCTGTGTCTTTCACCCCTTGTATGCATTCTTTCCCCCCCTTGTGTGTTTTCGCGCGGTGTCTTTTTACCCTTGTGCTGTCAAGCCACATTTCATTTTGCTCTGCATTCAATACTCAGAAATTACATGTAAAATGAATACAAATGTATTAAAAATAAAGATTGTTATGCTTTCCCTACGGCGAGTGTTAGCTAATCGGGAGCAGGCAGTGTCCTGCTAGGACCTTGCATGATGTGAAAATGACATTGGCGTTCGGTCCTGTCATGTGCCCGCTTGCACTGATGCAATATTTTACGCACATAACACATCACTGCGACTGGTCCTATCACAGCGCCAAACGCAAATGTCATTCTAACATCATGCAAGGTCCTAGCAGGACAATGCCTACTCTTGGTTCACGAACACCTGGCAGAGGGTGTGTTTCATTACCTGAACCTGGCCAGGGCAGGAGGAGCGGAGTGTTTTAGTGGAGAGATGCAGGGCTGTCAAATTTATATTTGAAGCGCTGCACAGCTCTTTTGCATACTGGCCACTTCCACCTGCGGCGCACAATTTATTACTTACACAAAAGTGGACATTACACAGTTATATAATAAATGTCTCTCCAAAACGGAAATCCATTGTCAATTATTGTTTAAATACAGACTAAAACATTAATAGACAATGTATTTCCATTTCAGACAGCCATACACTATATGTTTTATTATGTAGTACCCATTCATCTATATTTTTTATTAAAAGTAAAATGTTATATTAAATAATGGAAACAAATTTTAAAATTTAAAAAAGTTTATTTTATAACATAAAATAAATAAATTAAATAACAGTTTGAATTAATTTTGCATAGTTATTTAGTGTTAGTTGCTTCCATGTAGGCAGCTTGTTTTCGTCGTGTAGGTAATCTTCGTTAGCTTCAGCCATGGAAGGTATGGTTAAGTTGCTTCAGCCAGGTAGACAAGTAGGTGGATTAATCCGGCTATTCTGTGAAGTAGAAAAAGAGAAAGTACATTAGTAATCATGAGTAAGGTACATGAACATTTTCAGCACAGTGTGGCAATACTCACATTAGGTAGATCATGGTAGCTTCAGCCAGGTAGTTTGGTAAGTAGCTTCAGCCAGGTAGGTTGGTAAGTAGCTTCAGCCAGGTAGGTTGGTAAGTAGCTTCAGCCAGGTAGGTTGGTAAGTAGCTTCAGCCAGGTAGGTTGGTAAGTAGATTCAGCCAGGTAGGTTGGTAAGTAGCTTCAGCCAGGCAGGTTCGTAAACTGATTCAGCCAGGCAGGTTGGCAAGTGGCTTCATCCAGGCAGGTTGGCTAGTGGCTTCAGCCAGGCAGGTTGGCAAGTGGCTTCAGCCAGGCAGGTTGGCAAGTGGCTTCAGCCAGGCAGGTTGGCAAGTGGCTTCAGCCAGGCAGGTTGACAAGTGGCTTCAGCCAGGCAGGTTGGCAAGTGGGTTCAGCCAGGCAGGTTGGCTAGTGGCTTCAGCCAGGCAGGTTGGCTAGTGGCTTCAGCCAGGCAGGTTGGCTAGTGGCTTCAGCCAGGCAGGTTGGCTAGTGGCTTCAGACAGGCAGGTTGGCTAGTGGCTTCAGACAGGCAGGTTGGCTAAGGGCTTCAGACAGGTATAGTTAGGACAGGTAGAAGTTAGTTAGACCTCATCCAGGCAAGTACACTTCATGCACAAGGGGATGTGCATTACATGCCTGGCAATGTTCTTTCACCTGTGGAGCTACTTGTTGTGGTGGTCGTGGTCGTGGTCGTAGTCGTGGTCGGGCTGGCTGGACTATTGGATGGTGTGCTTGTCAGATTGATGACCGGACTTATGGGGCTTAAGGGAACAGTTGAGAGAGGAGGATCTTCAGCTGGACGAGACACCTTGTGTTTTTTGGTGTATCAAGGATGCTCAATCGAAAACCTAAGCTAGACGTGTTGCTTATGTCTCCAACGTTTTGCCACATTTTTGACGACAAATCAATATTATCAGCAGTGGGACGAGTTGATAGGCTTGCTTGAAAGCGACCATACCCAGAGCCCTGGGTAGCCAACTGGTGATGACTAGTACCTCGTCCTCGCTGCTGCCTTGGTCTGCTTTGATCTCTCCAGTGTCTAAAATCCTCCGACTCCCTGTCTTCGTATCTTGGCCGCCGTGTTGCTGGCTCATCTCCTGACTGGAAGTCTCTCCACTGTGGTC